>JAOYNU010114211.1:0-32535 GCA_026745395.1 Tympanopsis confertula | reverse complement strand
ACTGTATTTTTTTATCGTGGCATAGCTCGGATGGGTTCAAAATCTATCCGGCTATACGAATCTTTAATTATAAATATGATATTGATCACATTACGAATAGAGGCAAGAGGTGGAATTCACGTGATCTTGTTGCAGTCGTGAGTCACCTTACCCCTCCCCCCACAATTCTCAATATCTCAACCCACGCAAAATTCAAATCTCAACACAGCCCGTCTCGACAAACAAAAATCCAGCCACGATGGATTCCCAACAGATCCCCTTGAGGCCTGCACAGGCTCCACAGGAGCAGCAGCAGCAGCAGGAGCGGGAGCACTATCACGAGCGGCAGCAGCGGCGGCAGCACCAAGAACAGGCGCAAGCCGATGCTGCCCAGAATCTCCACGCCGACCCCGTCACCGGCGAGCAAATCTCAAAGTCGGAACTGAAGCGGCGCCAGAAGCAGCGCGACGCCGCTCTGAAGAAGGAGGCCGCGCAGGCTGCGAGGCAACACGCCCAGCAAATCCAGGGCACCAAGCCGTCCAACTCGCAGCGCGAGGACGATCTCAACCCCAATGTCAGTTTTCAATACAGTCACTCCCCCCCACCAGACTTGTGTGTGTGTGCGTGTGTGCGTGCGTACGCTCACACTGCGAGCAGCAATACTTTGAGCTGCGCTCGCGCCAGATCCAGGCGTTCCGCCAGTCCAAGGCGCCCGACCCGTACCCGCACAAGTTCCACGTCAACACGCGCCTCGGGCCGTTCCTCGCCGACGAGCAAAACACGCAGATCAAGTCGGGCGAGGGCCGGCGCGACGTCGAGGTGCGCATCGGCTTGCGCATCATGGCGCAGCGCTCGTACGGAAACTCGCTCCGCTTCTACGACTGCAAGGCCGACGGCCTCAACGTGCAAGTCATGTGCGAGGCCAAGGAGGCCACCGGCACGCCGTTTGTGCAGCAGCACGACCACCTCCGTCGCGGCGACTGGATCGGGGTGGTCGGGTTCCCCGGACGCACCAACCCCAAGGCGCGCGACGTGGGCGAGCTCAGCATCTTTGCCCGCGAGGTCATCCTGCTGTCGCCGTGTCTGCACCAGCTGCCGTCGGCGCACTTTGGGTTCAAGGACAAGGAGAAGCGCTACCGCCAGAGGCATCTCGACTTTATCATGAACGACGACACGCGCGACACATTTATCAAGAGAGCCAAGATCATCCGCTACCTGAGGGGCTTTTTCGAAAAGCACGACTTCCTCGAGGTCCAGACCCCAATGATGAACAAGATCGCCGGCGGCGCGACGGCCAAGCCCTTCAAGACGTACCACAATGATCTGGGCATGGATCTGTACATGCGCATCGCGCCGGAGCTGTACCTGAAGCAGCTTGTCGTCGGTGGCCTGCAGCGCGTGTTTGAGGTGAGCGGGGGGCAAGCATGCACGGAAACACGCTGACTGAGTCTTGTGTATGGCAGATTGGTCGGCAATTCCGCAACGAGGATATTGGTGAGTTGGCAGAGCATCACCTATCAAGATGTATCGTGGCAACTGACGTTTCTGTTGTTTGCAGACTTGACACATAACCCGGAGTAGGTTCCGAGAGTCTGGTCTCGCGTGAGCCAGTGCATTAACAAAAACGTCCAGGTTCACCACGGTCGAGTTCTACTCGGCTTTCTTCGACTACATGGACGTCCTCGAATTCACCGAGGAGATGATCAGCGGCCTGGTCAAGGAGGTGTGCGGCAGCTACGAGACCAAGTACCACACCCAGGACGGCAACGAATACACCATCAACTGGGAGCGTCCCTGGCGGAGAGTGCAGATGATCCCGGCGCTGGAGGAGGCCACGGCCACCAAGTTCCCTCCGGCGGACCAGCTCAACACGGACGAGAGCCTCGAGTTCCTCAAGGGCCTCCTCGATAAGATGAAGCTGCAGTGCTCCCCGCCGTTGACAGCGTCGAGAATAATCGACAAGCTGGTTGGGGAGTTCATTGAATCCACTTGCATCAGCCCGACCTTTATCATGGGCCACCCCCAGATGTGAGTCTACACCACACGCACACGCACACCACACGCAGTAACAAACCCTAACCTCTTGGACAGCATGTCACCGTTGGCCAAGGCAGACCGTAACATACCCGGGCTGTGCGAGCGGTTCGAGGCCTTTGTGTGCACCAAGGAAATCTGCAACGCCTACACAGAGCTGAACGATCCATTTGATCAGAGAGAACGCTTCCTCGAACAGGCCAAGGACAAGGCCAGGGGCGACGACGAAGCCCAGCTCATCGACGAGTAAGTCTGGCCATGGCGCAAGGTTGATTGCAAAGACGGAAAGCTCACGCGTGTGTCCAGGCAATTCTGCAACGCTCTCGAATACGCGCTGCCCCCGACTGGCGGGTGGGGACTCGGCGTTGACCGGCTGGTCATGTTCCTCGCCGACCACTACAGCATCAAGGAGGTTCTGACGTTCCCCATGATGAAGGACGAGACTGGGGCGAGGGCCGAGAACGAAGCGGCAACCACGTCGTTGCACTGACGGACGTGGGGTGTCCAGTGCCGACTTGAAGACGGCCGGTCCATGTTGTCAGGATCTGCAACGGTGGAAAAAGAGAAGAACAAAAAAAGAGAAGAACAAAAAAAGAGAAGAACAAAAAAAGAGAAGAACAAAAAAAGACATCAAGGGTGACGCCTACAGTATTCCACATGTGGACACGTGAACTGATCTATTTATTTGGCTTACTGATAAGCAGCCCGACGGCAGGGCGCCACCGAACAAGTCAGGATATAAAGCAAAGCCAGCCAGTCCATCCAGAAACAGGCCCTACTATCACCACCGTCGTCACACAGCCGCGCAGCCCGCAGGCCAGGTCTCAGCTCCATCTCTCGCTCTACCCCCTCCCACTTCCGTTCCTCCTCGTCCACTGAAATGCTCGTAATGTGCCTCGTCCCCAAGCCCGGTAGCGTGTGGTGCACGAGGAAGCCGTCCAGCTCCGGATGCAACGCGCCCTATCCGTCCTTTCCTGGTCATGACCTAAATATACTCCAGTATCAAATATAAGAGAATATAGATAGATAAGGCCTTCGCAGATATACCAACCGTTCGTTGCTGACTAAGCCCTGGGGTTTTCATCCGTTTGGCGAAGATGTGTACCATAACAAGCTTCTGGGCTCCACACAAGCAAGAGGATATAGTCAGACCCGCCGACTAAAGTTTTTGAGAAGGTCCATCTGATGCTCCTGCCGGATAAAGTTAATAAGTTTCGGTTACGAAATTTTATTACGAAATCTTTATTGAGTTTATACTAGTGGATGAGGAGGTTATTTTTTATCGTGGCGTAAATCTCACACATTTAATAATAAAAATATTGGAGCGAGCTACATGGCAACTTGTGCAGAAGTGCGAGCGCATGCAACGCGGGCAAGCTTATATATATTACTTCTCGTAAATGACAGATCGGACAAAGTCGTCAAAGGCAAGCATGTAGCCATCCTCGGCGACGGTGGAATTATGGTCGCCCTGCGGTAGCGGTTTCCAGGTTTTTTTCTCGGTGGTTGCGAGCTTATAGAGTCCGCTCATGTGGTGTGGGCTGTTGAGCGAAGGGGGTTAGTTTCATCAAAGACGGAATGGGAAAAAAACAGGACGCACGGGACGATCTCGTCTTTCAGGCCGCTCAGGAAGAGTATGGGCATGTTTTTGATGGTTGGTATGATGGTGTCGCTGGGCCATATCTGATGGCAGAGCAGGGTAAAGTACTTTGCCGGGGGCAGGATGCTGGGGATGAGCTTCCGCATGGACAAAAAGGTGTTTTCCAGCACCATGCCGGCGATGGCGGCGCCGTCCTGGTTGGAGGCGGCAAGCCTGATGGCGACGGCGCCGCCGAGACTCTGTCCGTACAGGATGATTTTGTGGGAACTGGTCTCGGCGCGGTTCCGCAGGTAGTCGAGAGCGGTCTGGGCGTCGATGTTGATGCCGGCCTCGCCAGGCTCGCCGGTGGACAGGCCGTAGCCGCGGTACTCGAGCATGAAGACGTTGCAGCCCGTGTGGGTGACGATCATGCTGGCGATGGGCAGACGGTGGCCAATGTTGCCGGCGTTGCCGTGGAACATGAGGATGGTGGTATTGGCCTCAAACGGACGCTCGCGGGGCCCGCGAATGTAAAAGGCCGAGAGCTTCTGGCCATCCTTTGTGGGGATGACGAGCTCCTCGGAGTTGAAGAGGCCGAACTGGGCAGGACGGGGGACCTCGCTGCGGGCGCCGGCGGGGAATTCCGAGGGATAGATGAGGGCTCTGTGCATGAACGGGGTCAGTCAGGTCTGTCTGTCTGTCTGATACGTCTGGCGGAAGGGATGGACGTACTTTTGTTTGAAGTAGAGGACGGTTGTGAGAACGGCAGCGATGCCCTGGGGGGACGGACGCAGATGGGTCAGCTTGGCTGCAATCTTGTGGGATCAAAAAGCGCGACTCACCGTCGAGGCCAACGCCGGCAGACGCATCCAGTTTGCGACGGAGCCCAGGAAAGCCAGGCCCTGGTTGACAACACCGGTTGACGAAGGGTTGTCGGCGGCGGTCGGAGATGCCATGGCCTTTGCGCTCTGGGCAGGCCGTGTCTCTATTATATCGAGCGGCTGGTCGGAAGTGCGCTGGGGGTAGAGGGAGCAGCAAAGATAAGCAAGGCAGACAGGCAGGTTGGCCAAGATGTAAATTACCTGGTCGAAGTGCAGTTAGCGCACGTGTTTTGTGAAGCTGTCTTGCAAGGAACAGCCATGTTGCTTACTGCGAATGATGATGAAAAGACAGGATTGCCCCACTGGCAATAAAGAACCCTGCTGGCCCAATCGTGCAGGCCCGGGCGCGAATGAGTTATCGTGTACGATGTGGTCTATGGTATGATGGATGGAGAAGGAAATATGTTTTGTTAAGCTTTCACGTTGCCGAGCTTTGAGAGATTTGGGTGCAGACAGGGGTGCTGGGGAAAAGAGGGGTGGGTGAGTGACTTTTGGGATCACGCATCGCAAGTTCTCTCGTCAATGAGCCTCAGCCTTGGCCGGGGCGGTGAGAGCGGTGGTTTCGTCTGGACGGCTAGCAATGCGTTGTTTGGAAGATGAGGCCATCCGAGCAGTTGATGATTGCATGATTGGAGAGCCTGTCGGATAGAATTGGCATGCAATGTCGTTCACGTGCCCCCGCCTTTGCAGAGAGACGGATGAGCAATGGCTGGCACCAGAAACCGCTGTTGTGTGCCGGCAATGCCCCGGGCAACCCGACGACGATGGCCTGGACTGGGCACCGAAGAGGTTGTTAAGGCGAAAGATGTAATGTGCAACTTTGGGCACAAATGAGATGTCGAGATGTAAGATGTCAAGACTGGAGTTTATCTTTACCTCTTTACCCCTTAAGCAACGACGTCAGACGTTGCTTAATAGATAAACGTACATATCTGTTCTTCTCTCCACATCGACTAGCTCATGCACGGTCCCGGTTCCTCCTCCAACCGGGGGGAATGTATCATGATGCTTGTTGTATCATGATGCTTGTCTTGTGGGTCTTTTCTTTTGTCGTGCCACGGTGTGAAATGCGTGCTATCAGCACTGTGCATGATATATGCACTGGGCCTTATGTGATCAACAAGAAGACAATGTCTCACGCTACGAGTTTATGGATGAAAGAAAAAGGCTCCGACTCTACCTCAGTGGGATAAAAAAAGAGGAGAAACAAACCGACAGACCAACCCACTTATCACGGTTGCTTGGACGCTGGCTGCCGGCGCAGCTCAGGCACGGGCACATCGCCAAGGTATGTCGATCTCATCCTGTGAGGATTGCCCGGCCGGCGCAGCTGGACTGACCGAAAAGGTATCGAGGATCCAATCAACGCCGCACACATTACCGTCCCTTTGCTTTTATTTGTGCTTACGGGAATGTTATACCCACCGGGGATGTCCTGATAGGGCCCGGCGTGCGCGTGATTGATGGTGGCGACCAAGTCGATGGAGGTGATGGCGTCATTTTGTCTTGTTGAGGTGCTTTTTTTTGGATAGATGCCCGGCATCCTCCTGCGAAGCAACCCAGTCGGAAAGCTGGAGGGGCAATTTCGTCCTGCGATACATGATCGTGGGACGGTCAATATCGCACAGTCACGCGGCCATGTCTGCACAGTAACACGGTATAGCAGTTGCATTTCTTTTATCTTCCTTTTCTTTCGTTTCTCTTTTTTCCCTTTCCTTTTCTTTCGTTTCTTTCTCTCTTTCTCTTGTCTGTTTCACTTGGGGCAGAGAAAAAGACCAAACGTGCGATCAGAGTGCATTGCAGGTGCTCGCGCCATGTACAGCAACTCTGTTGAACTGGTGCAGGACCGAAAATGACTGATAACATGGCATACATGTACGTCTCCCGGACGATGTGATACGGGATAGCTCGCCGTGCAGATGCGTCACTTGACGATGCGACCTCACACACCCATCGCCATTCGAAATGTACGTTTTCGTGCGTGCCGTTTTCGCGAATGTAGGCGGGCCTCCCTCGAGCATTCAAGAGGGTGGATCCCATGCGTTGCCCGATACCGGGCAAGAAAAGAACAAAAAGAGCGTGAGATCATGAGGTGACGAGCTCTGAGACAAGAAACCGATTTGATCTTCCCACCCCCAGCAACGCTGCTGGCCAATCATGATATCAGATAGGGACCTGGCTCACCACCTTCCTCTTGACGGCGTGGACAAGCAAGAATAACAGGGCGACCAAGAAATAGGGCGTCCAAGAAAACGAGGGCAAGACGAGGACCAAAGACGAGCCAGGTAAAAAGAGGTGCGACGTTGACGAGGCGCAGGGGACGAATCGCTTTTCGCTGCGAGTTTGCCATGTAGATAAGTACGTAAGCAGATGCCAGTAGCCCCAAATGCTGCAGCAAAGCTGCAAGTACCACCTGCATAATGGGGGCCTGTCGGTTTTTTTGCCCTGCCCACTGGATTTTTGCTTTCCTTTTTCTTGACGATTGATTTGTCTGTCTTGGTGCGCTCCGGTAAAGAGGTAAAGAGTCGATTTCCCCCTTCATTCCAGCCAGCCAGCACCTGGTCGACCCCGTCTCCTCGCATTCCGACATTCCAGTCGCTCAGCCCTTGTTCTCGCCACGACCGTGCTCGTCGTCGCCGGGCCACGTCGGTTTCAAGATCTCAGACCGTCTGAGACCGTCAAGGACCGCCAAAGACCATCCATCCTCAACGATATCGCGAGACAATTTCTCAGTGCGCAGTGTGGAGCAACTTGTTCTCGCTCAGCTCCGCTCTTCGGTTCGCGCCTCACGCCGCCAACAGCATCAATAATAACAAACGCCAACAAGAAACAACCCGCCTGGATCCCGTCACCGCAGCCGCTGTCTGTTGCCTGGGAATCCTGACTCGTACAGCCCCCTACATCCCAGAGGTCGGCACAGCAGCCGGCAAAAAGAAGACCATCCAATTCTCGAGCCAACTGTTGCTCACCCATATCAAAGCTGGCATCAACCCCTCCTCTCGCAGCCAAAGCAGCAGCCTACCACTACCAGCCCAACTTATCAACTTGGTTCTGCTGCCAATCAGACGGCCCCCGCCAGACAGAAAAAGACAGAGGGGACGTTCCTGGCCAGATCGAGGCTGGCCCAGATTCTCCCCTCTGCTTGTCAAGAAGCTGCCTTGGTCTGCAGTCCTGATTCGCATCAGCTTTGCACCCTCGTGCGCAGCCGCATCTCACACCAAGTCCTCCGAGCCAAAGGGCCGCCAGTCGATCAAAATGGTTTCCTTCTCGTGCGAGGCAAGTATCTATGCTATAGGTCGCCCTGTTCTCTGCCCTTTTCCTCCGTTTTCTTCTCCATGACATGATCGAGCAAGCGCTCCTGATATCACAGCTTTGCGGTCCCACCCCATCCTCTTGTTCTTCTATCCCATCCTCCACCCTCTTATCCCACCCTCTTCCATCCCACCACACCCACACATGGCTTGTGTCGTCCTCCCACACGCGCCCATGCGAATTCGCACCCCCTCCCCTCTTCCTCACCCTCTTCCTCACCCTCTTCCGTCTTTATTGTCCAACTAACCCCCCCTTTGCTATGCCATGTCCCCCAGCTTCATTATAATTATCCAAGACATCCTGGACATTCCCACTGCCCCTCCTTCTCTCCCATCCCTCCACCATCTATATCCATCAACAACCTCTAACACGACGGCCTGTGGCCGCCGCCTGCCTACAGAACTGCGGCGACGTCTTGACCAAGAAGAAGCTTGACCAGCATCGAGGTCGTTGTCACGGCGCAACCTTTACCTGCATTGACTGCATGGTGCACTTCCCCGGGTTCGAGTATCGCGCTCATACCGTACGTGCGTCTTCCTCATTATATATATACATACTTTTTTAATATATATAACATGGGAGCGGCCGAATGCGGCACCTCTGCTTCGTGCTCTCTCCCTCTCTCTGTCAACCGGCCGCTGACGCTGTTGGCTAGACTTGCATGACTGAAGATCAAAAATATCAAGGCGCCCTCTACAAGAACAAGAAGCAAAGGGGCAACAACATCAACAACAACATCAACAACAACTACACCTACAGCAGACACAACCCTCGAGACCCCCTGGAACCCCTCAACGGAAACATGATACCCGCCCACGCATACGTCGAGGACGTCCCCGAGGACGGCCGAAACATGCTTGCCCACGATGCGAACTCGCCTCCTGAAGCGCTCTTCGAAGCCCCGACCCCTCCACCGGCTGTGCCTGAGCCCCCGACGATCAACGTATTCGACTTCCTCGTCGACGGCGACACGCCAGACGTGTCGCACGTCAACTTCACCACAAAAGACAGCGGCCAGCTGGTCCGGTACGATTACGAGAATGACGCCTACGTCGACGACGACGGATACATGGTTGACGACGACAACGACGCCCTCGTCCGGTACGGCACCGGACCGATACCCTCTGCGGAGGCCTTCCAAACACCAGTCGAGAAGCCCAAGAAGCCAGACAAGGCCGCCGAACCCAAGACCGACAAGAAGCGGAAGCGCCCGCACCCCGAGATCAAGGACCAGGTCATGACAGATGCCCCGGCCCTCCACCATTCCGGCCTCACCGCAGAGATCAACCGCATGATGCAATATCCTCCTTCGCCCGAGTTCTCCGGCGACGGCAACGACAGCGGCGACGTACCCGCCAGCCCCACCAAGAAGACCAAGCACAAGCACAGCAGACACAAGAGCACAAGCAGCACCACCAAGGTTACCAAGAGCAGGCACAGGTCCGAAAGCATCGGCAACGGCCTCCTGGCCCTGGTGGGTGCCGCCTCGAAGCCCAAGAAACCCAAGGTCGCCAAGAAGAAGTCGAGCCACTCGGGCAGCGCACGCCGCCGCCGCGACTCGGAAGAGAGCGAAAAGTCGTCGGCGGCCAAGCTGCTCGAGTACAGCCCAGGGTCTCGCCTCAACCCCCGTGGCAGCGACCACCATCACCACCATCACAACCAGGTGGTGCTCTACCGCCCCCGCGCCGATCTGTTCCTCAGCCTGGTCAACAAGGGCCCCGAGAGCGAGCGCGGCTGCAGCGTCAACAAGGCGCTGAAGCGCTTCCACCGCGAACGCAGCTCCTCTCGCGAGGCCCGCGAAGGGCGTGCCAACAAATCCGTTGACGAGAAAGAGCTGTGGCGCTCACTACGCATGAGGCGCAACGACAGAGGCGAGATTGTTCTCTTCAGCCTCGATGACGAGGAGTGAACGAGTGGCAGAAGAAGAAGACAAGAAGAAGAAAATTTTAGCATGGGGAAAACGGTGCGAGGCGTGCGTGTGGCGTTTACGGGGTATGGTGTGATCTCCGGAAGGGTTGCATCTTCAAGGCGGCGGCCTGTTTGTACTGGCGTTGGACGATCTTGTGCCATATTCTTGAACATGCACGTGTCGCCATGGTTTTACGCCTCGAGATGGCTGGATGCATCTCTCTATGTCTGTGCTCGCGAGACAGGACGGCGGCAGGAGCGGTTCCGACGGCTGGCTGCTCCGAGCTGATCTTTGAACTTATATAGATGGCACGCACCGGGAAAACGGGGCATGGGGGGGGCGGAAAGGCAAAGGGAAAGAAGCCTGTTGTTCTCTGGGGGTCCTGATGCGTGCCTGGTTTGGAGGGGCACGACACTGGTCCTAGTCCAAGGCCGGTTGTTGTTACAACTACTGTACTGTATCCGTTTATCTGCCTGGTGCCGGGGACGGGCCAAGTGCAAGAGGGAACGAGGCTTGCGACGGCTGTAATCTGGTGGAGGAGGATGGGGAGACAGAGTCCAGAGATGGTGTCGGACAGATGCAGTTCAGATGCAGTTGTCAATGTTATCGCATTAGATCAAACATGTGGCCGATTGACTCTTGTGCTGGACGGTCGACTGCTGATAGCATTGATGTACAATTTCTGGTCCTCATTATAGCGTATCAGATCATGGCCATGATAGATTCGTTGCGTCAGGATTGATGATAGGCACTCACACGGCCACCCGTAGCGGCAGCACGTGCTGGGCGGTGGCCTCCCTCCTGCACAGAGGGCATTCCGGCTTCTCTCTGACCCAGTCCCCGATGCATTCCCAGCAGAATACGTGGCCACAGGGCGTGGCGGCTGGCTCGCGCATCTCCTCGAGGCAGAGCGTGCACTTGCGCTGCTGCTCGCCCTTGATGAAGCCCATTGTTTTGGCGTCGGCGAGATGGTATCGTGGCCCCCGGAGCTGGACGGGGGTGTGGGTGACGGAGGCGATGTCGATACGGCTGGGCAGACCACGGCCAGTGGTGCCGGGGACGAGACCACCTCCTCCTCCTCCTCCACCACCGCTGCTACTGCTACTGCTACTACTGTTACTGTAAGGGTTGCCGGCGAGCGAGGCGACGGGCTCTTGGTCGGCCTCGTCCGGTTCGGAGAGCAAGGCGGCGCTGCTGCTGCGCACGTACATGAGCGACTGCACGGCCATCTGGAGCACGAGAAGCGTGCCGAGCACCTCGTAGCCGCTGCCGCGGTCCGAGTTCTCGGGCACACGCCGGGTGAAGACGTAGCGGAGGCCGAGCACCCGCTTGGCGAACTCGTAGTATGTGCCGGAGAAATAGAAGACGGCGAGCCAGAGGGCCTGGACGGACGCGCCGACGGCGACCCCGGCAGCGAGCCGGCCGGAAAGATAGGCCCACAGCCGCGCCTCGCGGGACGCGGCCTTGCCCTGGTCACGGAGCGTCGCGGCACGCGCGTCGAGGGCGGCCCGCAGCCGCGAGCGCAGACGCGGCAGCATCCGCGCCACGGCATGGGGCACCAGCACGGCGGAGATGACGTAGGCGGCCCTTCTCGGGAGCGACGGTATCGAGTACAGCGACGACGACGACGGGACGTGCACGGCCACGACGTCGGTGTATTCTTCGCCGAGCGTGCGGGAGCCGGCCAGCGTGGTCAGGCAGAGGTAGAGCGCGTGCGCGGCCGAGTGGGCGGGGGGGTGGCCCGTCGGGGAGGAGAGGAGGGCGTGGGCGCGCCGCGGGCCGAGGACGTGGCGCGCAAAGGTGGCGATGAGCTCCGAGAGGTGCGAGACGAAGTAGGCGTCCTTTTGGTGCGCGCGGATGATGTCGGCGGCTGGTGCGTAGGGGTACGGCGAGGCGGGGGTGGAAGTGGAGGTGGTGGTTGCTGTCATGGTGGCGGTGGTTGTCATGGTGGTGATGCTGTTGATGGAGGCATTTTTGTCTGAGGCCTTGGTGATATCTTGGGGGCACGTGATATAAAGCCACGTGATATAAAGCCACGTGATGATTACCATATAACGTGACTGTGCTGGCAGATGATATTTCACGTGATTATTATTATTTATTTTTGCCACATAGTCAACGTAATCTCGCTCCCTCCAACATCCACGTTGACCGTCGCGTAGTCGCTGGCCTGGCGTCTGTTACCCACCCTCCCGATGGTCCCGCAACCCGCCCCGCGTCGCAATGGACGGTGACCCGGCCGTCGAGTCCGAACTCGATACGCTCAGCCTCATCTTCCCCCTGCCATACCGCGTTGGCTTCATCGTCGTTCTCGGTATGCTCAGCCGCCTTGCCCACTCTGATCTCATTTTCTGATGCTTGGGCTCAGCAATATGGGGCTGGGGCATAAACCTGCAGGTCCTGCACGCGCACCGCGTCGATGTGCCTCACCTCATCCGCTACCCGCAGCGCCAATCGGCCACTCACCCGCCGCACCATTTATCGACGTACCGGCTTGCCAGCGCTCTCTCGGTCGTGCTCGGAGTGTCGCTGCTCTTCTTCTGGCTCTTTACGCGCGGCGACGCCGCCGCCGTCAAAGAGTACGACTGGTTCCCGCTCAGCTTCCTCGTCCTGCTGGCGGCGGCGCTGGCAGCAGCGCCGCTCCCCATGCGCGGCGGGCTCCCGTCGACGGGCCGCAAGCGGCTCTTTGCCATGCTGCGGCGCGTGTCGCTGGGCGGGCTGGCCGAGGCGCGGGACGGCAAGTTCGGCGACGTGCTGCTGGCCGACGTGCTCACCTCGTACGCAAAGGTGTTGGGCGACCTCTACGTGGCGCTGTGCATGTTCGTCCGCGCCGGCGGGTCGGCGACGGCCAGGCCGGACAGGAACTGCGGCGGCACGGTGGTGGTGCCGCTGATCCTGGCGGTGCCGAGCGCGATCCGGCTACGCCAGTGCCTCATCGAGTACTTTCGCGTGCGCCGCGCGCCGCGCAAGGAGTCGTCGGCCGGCTGGGGCGGCCAGCACCTTGCCAACGCCCTGAAATATTCGACCGCCTTCCCCGTCATCATCCTCGGCGCGCTGCAGCAACGGGCGGCGCCCGAGGCGGCGCAGCCCGCCGTATCGCGCGCCTGGCTGGCCGCCGTGCTCGTCAACTCGCTGTACTCGTTCTACTGGGACGTTGCCCGCGACTGGGACCTGACCTTGTTCTCGCCGGCGGAGGAGCGCTCCGCGCGCAGCCACCCGTGGGGGCTGCGCCGGCACATGGTGTTCCGCCCCGCCGCCGTGTATTATCTCGTCGCGGCGCTGGACCTGCTGCTGCGGTGCACGTGGGCGCTCAAGCTGAACGCGCGGCTTGGCGGGCTGGGGGGGGCCGAGGGGTCGGTGTTTTTGGTGGAGGTGCTCGAGGTGGTGAGGAGGTGGGCGTGGATCTTTTTCCGCGTCGAGACCGAGTGGGTGCGCGGTCTGGCCACCAGCCCGGTGGGCCTGGGCGTGGGCGATGTGCTTTTGGGCGATTACCAGGGCGACGATAGCAGCGACGACGGCTAGGGCTGTGATTATAGGCTCCAGCTGACTTGTGCACTATAATGCTTTTCGAGGCCCTTGAATAGACAATCTATCTGGCTAACCCAGCCTTGTTCGCCTGGATGGTCTCTGGCGTTTCTACACGATCCGATCCCACACCCACAGGGGAACGTCACCATCATCTGTGGTCGTCTCCTGTTCGCCTGGACTGTTGGGTAATCTGGCGTTTCCGGCCGACTTGGGTGCACGGGGCGTTTTGTCTGACTCGGGCTCAGCAATATTGGGAGGCGTCCTGGTGATGTTATTTGCTGATATACGCAGATGGCGTCATCTTGCGCAAGCAAGCAAGCAAAGCAAGTCGAGCAAGCAAGCTTGCTGATTCACGCTGTCACTCATCCAACGGCTGCTCCGATGGAGACGGATCTTGCCTGGCTCGAGTCTCAGTCACGGGTGTTACGTGATGACGATGCGTGTTTGGTGGCAGAACGTGATCGTTTGCGACTGTTTGCGACTGTTTGCGACTGTTTTGTGTGTCGGCTTTTTCTCAGCTCTTCTCCTCTGCAAGATATAGCCTTTGCCCCATAAAGACGGCAGACAGAAGCGGAGCCAGTCTCGATTATACGAAGCTGCATGGACGCCACTCTGGACAGGCACAAGATGGACGAGGCGTCGATGCGAGCATATTCCAGATGCCTCATTTGGTGGACCACTCTATCTCGTCTCCAGTCAAAGAGTCCCGCTTTGCATGTGCAGAGTTATCCAGATATGTAGGTATTTGATGGCCGATATATGCTGTATGCTGTATGACACCATCGACGTGGCGTAGATGGCTCTTAGTAACCCGACCACTTTAGCATCTTGCCTTGGTGCGTGTTCATAGAGGGTGGCTTGTAGTGTGACTGGGCGACTGAGTGACTGGAGTCCACGTTCCGGCTTGAGTTGATGTTGAGTGGATCACCAGACAGTCAGTCAGGGGTTCACACGTATGTGCCACGAGTGAGTCGTTTTTGCGTGCAGAGCATGATCCAACCAGGCCAAGAAGAGAAGAGAACAAGAGAAGAGAAGAGAACAAGAGAAGAGAACCTGCCTTGGTCATTTACTAGTCTCTTGTCTACCACTGCACTACTCGCCTCTGGCCATCCTACTTTCGCCGCGTGATTCGCCTTAGCCTCTCTGGGAGGTGTCGCCACTTGGCTATAGAAACCTGCTATTACAGATAATACGCTGCTTTACAGATATATCACATCGCATCCCATGCAGTTGTCGTCCAAATGCGATCACGCCCAGATTCTATTCTGTCCTCCTCGCCCTCCTTTGACCAGCGCCTGTTTGTCTTGCCCGCGCCTCTTTTGGTTGGCCGGCTGACTTGGCTTGGCTGTCTTGTCCTCCTTTGTCACTGGACCGACCCAAACCGAATCACTCGCAGCACTCACTCAAAGCACACAAAGCAGCACAAAGAAGGCCTGATAGCCGAGACTGATCCAGACCAGACTGATCCAGACCAGACCCAACAACAAACACAATGGAGCCGTCCTCTGCCAAAAGGGAGCCGTTGTCACAGTCGCTGCCCACGACCCCAGCTGCCGATACCATCACCACCACTAAGAAAACACGAGCTTTCTCGTCGCCATCGTCACGCCGCTTGGCTTCCTCGTCGTCCTCGTCGCCATCGTCACGCCGCTTGGCTTCCTCGTCGTCCTCGTCGTCCTCCCCCTCTCCCCAGCACTTGGCCTTCGTGCCCGCATCCGGCGCCAGCATGCCCAGAAACAACCAGAACCTCGCCCTCGAGCGCATGCCCTACCACCACCACCTGCCCACCACCCTGCCGCCGGGAGACATTCCCCCCCAGTCCCCCTCGGCCGCCTACGAGCACCGCGCCCTGCCCCCGGTGCCGCGGCGGCCGCCACGCCCGCCCCAGGGTCTCGGGCTCGACGCCCCCTCTCCCAGAATGAGCTGGCAGAGCGACGACGACGCCGCCGAGGCAGTCCTGACGCGCCAAAAACGGTTCGCCTCGGTCGACGAGTCCCGCCAGCACACCCAGAACCCCCACGCCGCCGACATTGCGCACCCGGTGCCGCGAAAGTCGCCTGACAAGATCCTCAAGCTGACGGGCGTGTCGCTGGGCCACGACGTCGTGTCGAGCCCGAGGCAGGCCACCCCGCCGCTGCTGTACAGGTCCTCGCAGAAAACCAAGCAGCTCACGGGCGCCGGCGTCGCGCCCTCGAAACCCGTGCCGCCCACTGGTGCCATGCCGGGCCATCTTGCGCCAGACGGGCTCTCTGGCGTGGCCGCGCCTTCGATGCCGCTGCCAAAGAGCCACAGAAGGTCCGTGGGCCACAGAAGGTCCATGCCCGAGCAGAGAGCCCGAGAGCAGACCCCCGACAGTGTGATTTCCAGGCTGTCGGCCGACGAGCCCATCATGTCCCAGCCGTCGACCTGCTCCTCCGCCTCCTTCCTGGACGCGCCTCCTTCGTCCCCGTCGCCGCTCCAGCAGTCGCAGAGGCCTCCTCGGGAAGACCACGACGTTGTTCCTCCCATCGGCCCACACTCCCAGGAGCTTGCCGACGTATCCCCGAGTTCCTCTCCCTCGGCAACCAGCTCTGTTTACAGCGACGACGACGACAGCAATGCCTTCGACGGTGGCATCGCAATCCCCGGCCCTCTTGTCGGCTCGCCCGCCCCCGGGGCTCTGCACAAAGTCGCCCGAAAGCGTCCTCGCAATACCGGCCCCGATCCCTTGATCAAGGAGTTCGACCTGTTTGCGCGCGACCTGGACAGGTACGACCAGGGCACCGTTCATGGTCAGAGCGCGTACGACTATGCCTCCTACGAGCAGAGCGCCTTTGGGCAGGCCAGCTGCTCGTTCCCGGATGAGCATCACAGGTCGAGTGCGAGTGCGTACGCCGCCATGTTCTCGCATCCTCCGGCCCGGATATCCACCGACATGTACCACCAGGCTCACACCAAGCCGCTGCGGCACAGCGGCGTGTCGACGACGGCCTCGGCCTCGACGCTCGACTCGCTTGCTGCCGGCCAGGCCTCGGACCACGGCTCCATGAGAAGCAGTCTGGAAAACAGACGCCGCATCCTGCACGAACTGGCCTTTGCCGGGACATCGCCGCCGCAGCTCCAGAGAGAACTGCATGGCTCCAATCCCGCTCCGTACAGCCGCGACGACGCCGACGCCGACGCCGACTACGGAGACGCCGACGACGACGACGACGACGGAGAGGAGGAGGAGGACATGCTCGACCTGTACCACGCAACAGCCAAGGAGGCAGCCAAGGAGGAAGCAGCCGAGCGCGCCAGCCGCGAGGCCACCGTGGCTGCCGCGGCCGAGGCAGCCCTCTGCAGCAAAAAGTCCAGAAAGGGCCTCAAGGGGCTCTCGACGCGCATACTCCAGGGCACCTTGCCAAGAGGCCTGGCTCCCCTGACGCCGCCGCCGCCGCCTCTTGGTGATGGGTCCAAGACGGAACGCCAGGCCACGCAGACGGCCGACGAGCAGCAGGTCAGCATGTTCGAGATGGACGACGACGACGACGAGGGGTCGAGCTACCTGTCGCGCGTGCTCCGGTGGCCCACCAGCAGCGTCGCTGGCGGGGAGAGAGACAAGCGCGACGACGACCACGCCAAGAGGTTTCCCGGCTCGTCGTCAACCGCGTCTTCCCACTCGCAGCCGCGCGACGGGGCCTTGTCGGGCCTCATGAGCTCGGCCCTCAAATCAGCGGGGCTGCATAACAAAAAGAACCGACGCCGGGCCGACATGAGGGGCAAGATTCGCGTCATACCCGAGGGCAGTTCGCTGTGAGGCGGGAATGATGGAGGTTTTTTCTCTTCTTTTCTCTTCGCTTTCTTGGGCTTCTCGCCGCACACAAGACTGCGTGCTATCATGTATGGACGACTCCTCGTTCGTTCTGGCGTGACCAGCTTGTCTCTCCAGCGCCGAGGCTGTTTCCATGACGGCCGTGTCGTCAGTCAGCTCGCATTTTGCTTTTCAGTCCGATTCTTGCTGTTGTTGATCTCGAACATTGGTTGGCCTTGCATACCCTGCCTTGGCTGTTCCCAGTACATAGACTCCAAATTCCATGGCAAATTTGATGAGCACGTGATCAAGATCATTGTGGATGATAGCGGATAACCAGCCACTCCGTGTCAGGGCGTCCGTTGAGAGCTTGCGCCCACAATCTTTTCACCATCGAAAAGTGCCTTGCCGGCTTGTTGGGCTTGGAGTAGTTGTCTTTGAGTCATCTGGCGTTGAAACTCCAGCCCCATCAGATGATGCACGTGATTGGATCACGGGATTGATTTGGGCGATTTAACTTGTCGTACAGTGTGGAACACGGTACGTTTACGGTGCTATTGGTACCCGTAACTATACACTGGGCCTTGTATGATGCTCTTTTGGTTGTACTATAAAGCCAGACGCGCTTTGCCTGATTATGACATATATATCCATTAATCCTGGAGGATATCTCCAATCTGAGGCACGGAATGGCGAGTGGTGACGCATGTGCCATTTCATTTCATGCGTGTATATAGACTTCCTTACTTGCCTCGAAGAATGCTACTCCTGGCCTGGTCCGAGGCCGATGTCCAGGCCGAAGCCAACGGCTATAAAAAGGTAGCCAGGTTTGCAAGGGTGGCACTGGGACCGGAAGGAAGATACATATTGCAGGACATTGCTGCTAAGGTACGAGTTCTAGGTTGTTCTTTGTCTTTTTGAAGGGACGGCTGGTGGGCTTAGACTCCTCCTTCCTTTTCACTTTCTGCTCCTCCGGCTCGATGGCCTTCGGCTTGATGGTGTACCATGGACCTTCACCTTTCAACTCCATTTCGTGTCTGTCCAATATTATCTTGAGGCCTTTGTCTTCCTTGACGCTATATTTAAGCAACTAGTAGATCCATAATTTCCCATTCTTCTTTTCAGTGTAAAACTTGTAGTTGAGCTTTTTTAAGTTCTTGAGTATTTTTTCGTCCTGCTCGTTGCTCCCAGTCATCCTATCATTGTGTAATTTTATATTCTATCCGGTGCCTTAAAACATGAGAAGCCAAGGGTGTAAAGGAATAATTATTTACAAGTAAAGAATGTTGATGGCCCGATAAGAAATGAGAATACGGGGGCATCGGCCTGTTTAAGTAGTAAAATTACGATCGATTAACCCTCCGCGGTGCAGTGAACTAAGCTACCAACCCTTTTACCACTGTTGCTATCAGACGGCCTCCCTATCGCTTGGACACCGATGAGTGTGTCAGGGAAGTCGGGAGGACATGCTCCAGTGCCTCATGACAGCGACACGACACTACTGCAAGTTATTGAAGGGGTCTTGCTTGATTGAGGAAAGACGCCATGTACGAATCATGGGCCGCGTAAATACTATGTAATTCTCCCGTTGGCCACAGCATGCATGTCCAAGGTCAATGTTGGATCTACAAAAGGTCGCCCACATGGTCTTGAGGCACCTCCCTGGCTGCCTGCCTGGCCATCTTGTGTCAAAGGTCCTGAGCTCAGCGCTGCGCCTAATTTGCCCGTTTCCTCATTGCGCGGTCTCTTAATCTTGGGCTGCGCCCCGGACTAGAAGTTGGCCACCTGAAGTTTGTTGGGCGTCCGTTTCGATAACACACTGGCGACAAGGCGCCCCCCACCGTCTGTCTGGCCAGACAAGAAAGACAGCACCACCACTGCCTCCCAACCAATGGCGACGTATGGTGAGGGCCAACTGGTGCGCATAACAGCCAGACAGTCATGCCATGGCGCTGCATCCTCTCGGGATGAATGGCGGGAATATCAAGGGGGACTTGGTTTATACCAATCAAAACACCCTCAGTTATCCCGTCCGTTCTTGCTGCGCCCAACGGCAGAAACGGACGCTTTGGAAAGCACAGCCGCGCATCCTGCAAAGCTCGTCATAGCACAAAGCCCTCGTCAGGGTCATCAGGGTCGACGGGGGCCAGCTTGCCCCTGCGGTACTCGATCACGGTCTGCATTGACCTCGCGACGATGTTCTTGTTCCATCAGCACGCGTCGAAAAGGCAGGCAGGCAGCAGGCAGCAGGCACACACCTTGGCCGTGATTATGGATCTCATAACATCCAGCAGGTCGTCGAACCGGTCCATCTGCGTGGGGACAACGCGGACGTTGCCGGGATGCACGACAAAGACGTCACTCTTGAGCGCTTGCATGCGCAGCACACGAATCGTGTATCCTGTCAACCAGACATTAGAGCACGCTCGCTCGCTCGCTTGGAACCCGCGCCCACAAGTGCAACGTACCGACATGCTGGATGCCGACGACGCACAGCGAGCGGCCGACGCTCATGTCCCACTCGACCGTCTCCAGCAGGGCCTTTAGCATGCTCTCCATGACGCCGATGAGCTTCTCGCGGTCCTTTGGGGTCTTGCTGGCTGACACGGCCTCGGCGTCCTTTGCGACCTCGATGGCGCCAAACTCAGCAACCGCGTGCCCGACAAGGCCGCAGATGATGCCATCGAACCGGCGGTTGGCACCGTCGTCGACCCGAGACTTGATCTCGGTGCGGGCAAGCACGCACGACTGGATTGTGTGGAAGCAGCGGTCGATCAGGGGCGCCCATATGTTGGCGCCGTACCACCCTTCCCGGAGCCCCTGCGGCCCCATCCACGAAGACGTCGAGAGCGACTCCATGACCGACATGATCATGCAGACGGCGTCGTTGACGTAGCACGCGTCCGCATGCTTTTCGCGGGAGTACGCCTCGCCGACGCCAAAGGGTGGCGTGTACACGGCGGCCCGCAGCTCAGCCATCGACGTCGGCCGCGGCGTGAAGCGCGAGATGGCGTGCCGGAACCCGTCGCTGAGCTGCGGAATGTGTGCGAGCTTGTTCAGCTCGGCCATCTCGTTCACCGACAGTGACCGCGAAACTTCTGGATCGTCCAGTCTGATGGTTCCCTGCTGGCTCTCGACCGCGACGGCCGACGCCGAAGCCTTGAAGTATAGGTAGCGGCCGCTGCAGGTGAATTTGTACCGAGGCGCAGAGGCCGGAACATCCTTGTTTGACGGAGACAGGCTGTGGCAGACGCAACGCGTTAGCCACGGCCAGCCAGACAACGCAAGCAAGGGCACCAACTCACGAGATCTCGTCCATGTTGGCGGGGCCTCTTTCGGGTGTTTGCTGGCGGACGACGGCGGCCCTCGTCAGGCATGGTCGTTTTGCGTTTGGGGTCATCTCGTCGGGCGTTGGAGAAGATGGTCGACTGCGTGCACATGTCTGGCTGCGCGACGTGTCGGATGCGCTGTCAGAAATGTGCAGATCCAGGCCGGGCTTCCGACCGGTTTGCTGGTTCTTGAAGGATCGTTAGCACGAGTATACGCTCCCGCTTTGCCATGCTGTCCTTCCTGAAAGACACGGCAAAAACATTGAGCGGCCAAGTAGCATAGAAAGCCAAGTGATGAACTGTAAAAGGCGGGGCCAGACGCAGTGACCAGGTCTGGCCAGAGCCAAAATACATGCCGAGTCCAGAAACTTGCACCGAGGGCGGGGCCAGACGCAATGAATAGGTCTGGCAAGAGCCAAAATACTTGCCCAGTCCAAACTTGCACCGAAGGCGAGGCCAGCCCGAGTCCAGTCATCCGCCGTTGGTGATGCCGTCATGGTCGATCAAGCATTGCCCAGACGCGAAACCCCCCACACAGGTTCCCAGGCACCTCGAGGAACCGGAACGCCATTCGGATAACCATGGGGCTTCGGAGAACCACAGCACCTCGGAGAACCATGCGCTTCGGCGAACTATCACTTCGGAGAACGACATAGCACTTCGGAGAACCAACCACTTCAGAGAACCATGTAGCGCTTCGGAACCAACGGTTCGGGTAGAGCATTGCAGCTTTACGAATAGCCCAAGGTATCTCCAGGCAGAGCACGAAGCCCTGCGAAGCGTAGTGTTTCCAGGCAGAGCACGAAGCTCTACGAAGCGCAAGATATCGGTCTCCGGGCAGAGCACGAAGCCCTGCGAAGTGTACAGTGTGGCCAGGCAGAGCGCGAAGCTCTGCGAAACGCATAGCATCTCCAGGCAGAGCACGAAGCCCTACGAGGCGTACGGTATCTCCGGGCAGAGCACGAGGCTCTGCGAAGCCCATGGTGTGTCCGGGCAGAGCAATAAGCTCTACGAATGGCGTAAAGTACCCCGAAGCGCGGAAACCCGATGAGCCTTGGGCAGTCGTCACTTTGGCGTCGGGCAATCGTCACCGTGGCATCCGAGATAAGAAGGAAAAACGTACCTTGCGATAATTTTGCAGGAGGCTGGCTGCCCTGCTCCGCTTCTTTTGATCTTGGAGCGCGTCGTTGGCAACGTACTCAAGCCCCTTGGCCCAGGCGAGCTTGATGGCTTGGCCCCTGAGGCCGAGGTTTGACTTGGCATAGGCCGAAAAGATGCGAAAGTCCAATTTCCATGTCGCGGATTGGAAGTAGGACTCGACGAGGGGGGCAGAAGACTCGGCGGATGCTGTGGTAGGAATGGAAGGAGCGATTGTCGCGGGAGAATCGTCAATGTTGGAGTTTTGCGTCGTTTCGACGCGCGACGCGCTGGCTTTATCAATCGGAGGTGCCGCGGGCGCGTCGGTATCGTCGGGCGGGACGGTAGAGATTTGCGTCATGGCGACGCGTGGCGTGATTGATTCATTAATGATAGCACGAAGGTGATGGTGAAGAGTGAAGAGAAAAGGATGGATAAATGGTCTGGGATCTGGGAATATGTACGTACCAGTGTGTTCTGTCTTTGTAAGCAGCGGGTATTCTTCGGCCTCACGAGCTTACTAATCCGGAGCCCAAAAGGACCTCCATTCGAGTTATCGCGAATAGCATCTAATAAAAATCCCGCATTTCCTGGACGAAATTGTGGACGACTACTCAATAATACATTAGAAGGCATATCGGGATGCATAGAACACGTCCCTGGTAGAATTGTTGTCGCTCGCGTAACCAGCCAGAGTGATCGGGTTGGCTTGCGTGGAAGCGTAATCATGTCCGAGAAAAAGCTGTCAGCCATTGCACTTTGTAAACACACTTGGCCCGGCGGTGGTCCAGATGACGTGGTCCAAGCCTTGTATCGTGTTTGGACCATGACCAAGTGGGTGAAGTGTGCGTATATATATCCATGTGCCCTTCTTGTAATGTCTTGCAACTATAGAACTAGGCGGTAGAGAAAGATGGGGGGATATATAAGGAACATATATAAAAAAATAGAAAGAGACTATAGGACCTCACATGGCCATATCAGCAGGAATGGCTTTACCGGTCACTGATATCGATTTGAAGGCATGATTTTAACTACAAAAACAAAGAGCCAGTTACGCAGTACATGCTCTGATAAAACTACGCAAAGTCACTATACGCTTTACGCAGAGACGGCTGGCTCGGACCAAACTACAAGGCACAAGTTTATTATTCCAAGCATGAGAAAAAAACAAGGAATAAAACAAACGTCAACGAAGAAGAGACAGCCCGACTGCAGATATCCGCAGTACACCAGTCTCGCATCATGTGGACGATGATGACCGGGTCACCAAACAGTCTCTCAAGCGGCGGGTCCGCACCGGCCCAACGTCAGCTTCCCACCTCCGGTCAGCCGTCTCTGCCGGCCGAAAAGCCACTTGCTGCCTTTGTATCAGTCTCGGTGTTGGCTCAGCCGCAAGCACACGCCAAGACGCTTCGACGAGCGCAAGCGTGACCGCTCTTGGAATGGCATCATCCAACCCCAGGCTCGCAGGTTTTACTTTGCAGAGATGTTGGGCGATAAAGCCCTTCGAAGCCCCGTCCCTTCAAAGTTCTTTGCAAGTTGGCTGCCGATATAGAAAAGAAGAAGGTCGGGCCGTTTATCCCGTTCTGCTCCCAACTCGCTCATCTCATCACGGAGAACGTAAGCACCGACTGTTGGTTTACAAACGAGGAGAGGTGATTTGTTTTCCCGCCGCCGAAATGCAAGCTGATGATGACCGGCCAGCACATGTATCAAATCTACAAAAGCAGGCCCATGCTGCCGAGTGTCCCAGACTCAAGAAGCATTGCTCTGGACTCGTTCATCCAATCACACAAAGCCCAAAGCGCAGAGCAGACCTCAGTCTATCCACCAGCTTCTACTCATCCTCCTTCTTCATATCATAATAATAATAATAATAAACCATGGGCAAAAGAGGCCGCTCACGTGCGCCTCGGTTGGACGACGACGCCTCAGACCCGGACTCGCCAAGTGGTTCCAATGACACCGTCGCCGTCCGCACCCGGCCCGTACGCTCTACCAGAAATAAAAATTCAAGATATGTTTCCACAGCCGCGCCGCCCAGACCTCGTCACAAGCAAGAGAGCAGCCCTGGCGGAGAGGAAGCGGTGCCCACACCACCTTCAGGACCAAAACCAAAGCCAAGACGGAAAGCATCGGAAAGACAACCGGACATGGTGAGAGCCGCAGGTGATGTCACGGACGATGAAGGCTCCAGGGGGCCCATGACGAAGGGGAAGGCGTGGCGGGACGACTCCTTGGAGCGAGCAAGGCGTAGTGCAAATCCAAGCCCGGAGTCGCCGAGCCCGACGCTGATTTCGAGGTCGCCGAGCCCGATGCTGATTTCGAGGCCGCCGAGCCCGATGCTGATTTCGGAGCCAAGCCCCGTAGTGCCCACTTCCTCGACGGCGCGGCCATCACGCCCGCGCCGATCCAACAAGACCTCTTGGGCAGCAAAAGATCCACACGGCTCTGGTGGTGTCTTGATGTGCGACTTCATCGACGATGACGGCGAATGCTGCACTTATAGCACTGATTCAAATGACGATTACTTCCAGCACAGACAAACACACGGCCTGAACTTCAAGTACTATTGCCTGTCTGTGGGCTGCATGTATCACAAAAATTCCCAAGAAAATCAGTCGCTGCGGCGCTCCCACCGGCCGCACGACTATTGCTATCCAAGCCGAAAAGCGCTTTGCCAGCACATGAGGAAGACGGGCCACTCCAAGGGCGAGGCCGCGAATAATCACCAAAAGCAAGAGCATCGCAGGGACTCGCCAAGGCATGACGGGACCACAGATGGATCATGGGACGAGGCATAGCGAGCCCTTGGAGGGCGAGACGTCGTTTATGATGCGCTTGTTTGTTTGTTTTGTATATTAATACTTGTTTTGCCTGGATAGAGTCTATTCCTGATAATTATATAAACTCTTTAAATGCAAAGACGGTTACGTGAATATGACATCATATTATATAGTCATGCTTCTGGCAGACATACTCACCCTGTTGGTCAACGTTAGTTATATCGTTATAGGTTCGAATCCTATCAGCGCTGTCCTAGTGGTTGCTTTCTTTCACCCGCTGCATCAAACACTGATCATACTTGTGCCAAAAAATGAGCGCCGCCTCCCCTCTCGAAACCCCCTACTGGACCCCCGCGTCCATGAGCACTCTCACGCCCGTCTCGGTCGCCGCCATCGCCCGCCTGCGCGCCCACGTCCCGCCGCCGTTCCCGCTGTGGGAGCGGCTCCCCGCGCGCCGGCGCGCGGCCGTCCTCGTGCTCCTGTACCCGGACCGGGGCGGGTCGCTGCGCGTCGTCGTCACGATGCGTGCCGCCAATCTGCGCAGCTTCCCCAACCAGGCGGCGCTCCCGGGGGGCAAGGCCGAGTCGGACGACGAAACGGCGTACGCGACGGCGCGCCGCGAGGCCTGCGAGGAGATTGGACTGCCCGCGCGAGACGACGCCGTGCCGCCGCCGTTCAGGATACAGAAGCTGTGCTACCTGGAGCACCACCTCGCCCGGACCCAGGTCGTGGTGCGGCCGTGCGTGGCTCTGCTGGACGTCGACCCCGAGCTGGCGGCGCCGGGAGCAGCACGCCAGCCGCTGGTGGAGGAAGCGCTGATGCCGCGTCTGGACGCCAAGGAGGTGTCGGCCGTGTTCTCGGCGCCGTTTGAGCATTTCTTGTCGGCGCGGCCGCCGGAGTCCGAGGGACACGAGGCAGGAGGAGGGACGCCGGGGGGGTATTGGTACGATGGGACGTGGGCGGCCCTGGGCGACACGAGGTGGCGGGTGCACAACTTTTACGTGCCCGTAAACAGGCAGCACGTGGCAATGGCGGCAGCCGGCCAGGAGGAGGAGGAGGACACGATGCCGGCAAAGAGCACGGACGCGACGACCGCCGGGGTGATGGCGACGAGCAAGGACGGTCCCGGCAGGGCTACGAGGCTGGGCGTGGGGCCCGACTTCAAATGCGAGGCGGCGGAAGGGCAGGTCGTCGACGACGGTGGTGGTGCGCTGGGGGGGGATGTGCAGATGCGATACAAGGTCTGGGGCATGACGGCTCATGTGCTCGTCGACGCGGCGAGACGGGCGTACGGCAGAGATCCCGAGCAGGAGCACAACCCGCAGTTTGGCGACGAGGACGCCATTTGCGCAGCAGCAGAGGGGTGGGAGTGGCTCAAGAGCAAGCCCGAGACGGAATCCAAGGCGTAGGCATGTGGGCGTGCACATGGACTGGTGGGAAATCACAACCGCAGCAGTCATTAATGCGTGAGATTGATTGTAAAGGCTAAACCCAAAGCACGTCACGCCCAACAGCCTCGACCAACGCGGTCCCTTCTTGCGTCAGTGGCAGGCATTGTCCTTTGTGGACGAGATCGAGTTGCCAAACAAGAGGTATCCAAGAAAGGCACCGACGGAGACGGCGACCATGACCCAGCCGTTGTAGGTCATGAAAACAAGCCTACACAGGGGACGGATGGATGAGTATCGAGATGCTCACAGCCATCGACAGCAACTCACATGAGCATAAAGGCGTAAAAGTTCTGGATCCCATAAAGGACAGCCTTGACCAGGTGGGCGCGCCTCGAGATCTCTGGCTGGTTCCGTCCTGTCCAGAAGAATGGGGTCGTCTCAGTAGCGGGCTCATCGGTAGGGTCTCGTTGGCAGCAGGCGAAGACACGCATGAATCTTAGTATGACTTGTTTGCTTCGTTACAGTTCTTGTCTTTGTGTGCAGCTTCCTTGGGTGTTTTCTTCCTCCTTTGGGGATGAATGGATGTGCACTTACTGGGGGCGCCCTGGAGGCGTCGGTTCACAGAGAGCTCGTACCGCCTGCTGGCCTCGCGCAGGGCCTCGTAGCCAGCGCCCAGCGCGACAACGGCGAGGAGCGAGAAGACGAGGCCGGGCGTGGTCTTGATGTGCCACTGCTTGAAGATGATGCAGAGATTGGTGGTGTCCCAGGTGAAGATCATCTACCGGTCGGACATGTCAGCGAGAGAGGGGGGGAGAGGGAGGAAGAGAGAGAGAGAGGGAGGAAGAGAGAGAGAGAGGGAGGAAGAGAGAGAGAGAGGGAGGAAGAGAGAGAGAGAGGGAGAGAGAGAAAGCTTCCTCACGTTCATGCTGCACATGTCTTCCATCCCGCCGCCGTGGCCGCCGTGGCCCATGTCCATGTCGCCGTGGTTCATGTGAGAGTGATCCATGGGGAGATAAAAACTACGATTTGAAGATCAATGAGGAGAGACGAGGGGTTACGAGCGCGAGGAGCAGGTGAGGATGAGCTCGTGAGGTGAGATGGGCTGCGGGGGGCAAGGCTGAGCGTTGGATGCTACACGGTTGGTTTTTGCCCTGCTTGAGAATGCTCCAGCCTCCAGCCGCAAAAGCTGGGTACGAATAGACCTTGAAGCTGGTTCTGCATTCCATGTGTAATTCCCAACGTTTCACGTGTTTACTCTTGCGACTGCAGCTGCTGGCGGTGAGTAGCAAGTGTCACCAAGCCACCACGTGATTTGAAGTCCATCCAAGCCGTTATATTTAACGATGATTCGGACACAATTTGGAGGACTTATCTGAGATAAAGTTTCTGCAGGAGTTTGATGTTGAAATATAGTGGATCGACTTGGTGAGCTATAAAAAAGAAGAAACGTGTATCTCGTCATAGATACAGTATTATGTATTACGTATCAGTCGAAAGAGACAAAAAGAGAATCGAATAAATAAAATAAATACATAAAAATAGCCCATGGACAGTGGACTTTGGTCGCTCGGCAGCGCGACGATACGGCAGATTTTTCACTTCCGACTTCGGATCTCCGACCCCTCGACCGGCCGCCGCACTGCACCAACTCGCATTCGTGATTGATCTCTGCTTTCTTCACGGTAGGAGCGCAATGGCGTCACTCTTATCACGGCGTCTCGTGGGCACGGCGGCGTCGCTCCAGAACGCAAGCAAGATCGTTTGCGTGGGGCGCAACTATGCGTAAGCTCGATGTGGGATTGTTTAAATATATATTTTATTTGTTGTTTATTTGAAAATTTATTTTATATATTTTATTTGTTCTTTTGTTTGAAAATTTATATATACTTTTGCTGCTAACAAGCCATTCATCACATTATACATCATCACATTATACAGCGACCACATCAGCGAGCTCAACAATGCGCGCCCCAAGCGGCCGTTCTTCTTCCTCAAGCCGCCCTCGTCCATCCTTCTGCCGGGCCACGGTCCCGTGCTGCGGCCCCGCGGGGTCGACCTCCACTACGAGATCGAATTGGCCCTGGTCATGGGCAGGCGAGTCAAGGACCTTGATCCGGAGGACGAGCAGGGCGCTCTCGCCGCCATTGACTGTGCGTGCCTGCTTTGCTTTTGCCTTCCTTCCTCTCATTTCCTCCGCCTTGCCGGCACTGACCCCGGCTGGCCCCATACTGCAGGCTACGCCCTCGCCATCGACATGACGGCGCGCAACGTGCAGAACGAGGTCAAGCGCAAGGGCCTCCCCTGGACCACGGCCAAGGGCTTCGACACCTTCCTCCCCGTCGGCAGCCACATCGCCAAGTCCGCGGTGCCGGACCCGCACGACGCAGAGATCTTCTTGTCGGTCAACGCCGAGACCCGCCAGGACGCCTCGACGGGGCTGATGCTTTACCGCATCCCGCGCCTGCTCGCCGCTGCCAGCAGCGTCATGACCCTGATGCCGGGCGATCTGGTCCTCACCGGCACCCCTGCCGGCGTGGGGAGCGTGGCCCCGGGAGACATCATGAAGGCGGGCATCAGGGTGGGGGGGGAGGAGCTGGAGGGCGCGGGCATCGAGGTGGGCGTCGAGGAGGCCAAGGGGGGGTATATTTTCGGCGAGACTTGATGGATTGAAGAGGGTTGGCCATGAAGAGGGTTGGCCATGAAGAGGTTGGACATGAAGAGGGTTGGCCATGAAGAGGTTGGACATGAAGACGGGGTTGGTTGGACATGCATGAGGTATATCTGAGCGTATGTCTACATTTATTTATATCCGTCACGTTGTTGCATCGTTCGTGGGGGTATATATATATATGAGGTTATAGGCCCGACATATCTAACCAGATAACACAGAAAGACGCGATCTCCACTGTCTTCTAAACACAACAACCATAGTGTGTATACAGTCCCCTGACACGTAACGATCGCTGGACGTGCGTACGGTGGGAGCGATCGTTTCACGTCTCCCCACTGCCATCAGTCCGGTTAGGATCCCGGACAGCCCCCTCACGGTGAGTCAGGCCCGCCACCGTCCCGCAAGCCTTGCAAGTCCTCGCCGCTTCGTCGTCCCCAAACCTCTCCACCGCCGCCTTGACCTGCGTCCCCAGGTCCGTGCACACAAACACGTCCTCGTGGACGACGGCGCCGCACCCTTCCTGCCCCTCGACCGCTCCGCCGCAGTACCAGCGCAGACGGTCGGGCGGGGCGTCGGCAGGGCGCCTCTGCTCCACCACGACGCCCACCGTGTCGGAGAACCGGATCGGGCTGTGCGGCGTCGAGCCCGGCAGGAGGAACATGTCCCCCTCGCGGATGATGATGTCGCGGAGCCTCGGCGTGGCGTTGTCGTCAGCCTCCACGACGCGCAGGACCATGGCGCCGCGGTGCTGGTAAAAGTACTCAGGAGTCGAGTTGATGTGGAAGTCTGTCCTGGCGTTGGGCCCGCCTACGATCTTGCATTACTGTGAGCCTGTGAGATGGGGGACAAGCCAGAATTCCAGGGGGGGTGCGTTTAACCGCACACATACCATGACTGTGAAGTCGCCGTTGTAGACGCAGTAGTTCCCGATGGGGGGTTTCAGGAGGTGCGAGTTCTCCTCGAGCCTGGGATCGCACGCACGTCGTGTCAGTCGACACTGTAAATTTGCTTTTTATTTTTTATTTTTTTGGGTTGCGCAGTGACGAGCAAAGGACCCCGAGGGCACGATGGCTCACCATTTGGGTAGGTTTATCGGCTGGCCGAGCATTGCTGCTGCTGTGCTTTCGTCCGATATCCCAAATCGCACGCGCACATATACGACGTAAACGATGTAAACGATGACGGATGGGCTGGGTTCTGTGGCTTCTTTTCCCGGCGATTCGGGCACGTCATGATACCAAGAACCTTCTCGCACAAGCAATCGGGCACGGGTCGCGTTGAGCCACCCACCCAGATACAAGTTGATTCAAACACCACGTCTCATGGCCAGCAAAAAGTGAATGTGATTTTTTATATCATCATGTTCATCGGCAAGAACCGGAACAAGGTTTTTTTTGGTAGTGGGCTGGTTAGTCAGCATCGAACTGACGTAGGCATGATGAAGGCGAAGTCGGAGCAGGCCTGACATATGCCATCAGGAGGGAGGAGGGCCCCAGGCTATTTTAGGCTTTTCCTACCCCAGATACCCGCTCAGGTGCGTCTTGGATAGCGTCATCTTCAAGCTGGAAGGAAGCAGGATGGAAAAGTTGGCATCCAGGCATCTTGGACCAATTTGTCTCTGTCTAGCAAAGATCAAAGGCCCCTTGTCTTCCATCCCGGTCTTCTCCATTGTCCGGGCTGAATCGAGGAGAGGTATTGTGAGAAACAGGAGGCCACAAGTCCGACGCAGACAGACACATGGCCATCGGACGTTGGAATATACAGAAATGAGATGAGGTATCTACATAGAATAACCTGGACGAGGCGCAACTTTCCGACTTTTCCTCGTTGCACATGGATGGTGGAGAGGCTCCGGAAGAGTCCGGACAATTGTTGGTGTCATGTGGATTTCTAATGTGATAATAATAAGCAGGTACAGCCAAACGGTTTCCTAATTTTTAATTTCTTTTTAAATTGGGAAATACGTGATAGGGAGGGGAACGAAGCAAAGCGAGAGAGTACTTTTCTAGATTCTTGTCTCCAGATAGGTGTGCATGTTGCGCGCACAACTTTGTCCCCTCCCATCTGTATATATATCTATCTACATGTCCAGATTCTGACGTTTTCATAACAACACCACATTCCTCGCCTTTGCGCGGGCGCGAAAACTTACCGGGTCCTCCGAGAGTCCTCTCGACTAGAGAATCATCCCCCGCTCCCCCACACAACCCACAACCCACAAACACACAAGCCGACCACTACTTATCCTTGTAGCGTCCACCCCAACTCTTCTCTTGAGAACGTCCTGCAATCATAGATAAAGGCAGAACTGGCCCCTCTGTTTTATCGTGGTTCCTGGTTCTTGGCTTGCTTCACCACCTTCGAGCTCTACTTCCCCTCCTCCTGCTACATCTCCCTGCGCCGTCATCGGTGCCCAGCGACGACTCGACCGGGATCACGATACCCTCACCTCCCAACCACCTGTACCCGACTTGCACACGACGCGCGCTGCTCGACATTTATTTATTACCTCTTATCTACCTGGCCCAACCCGTAATCGACCGCCACCCACACCGAGCGTCCAGGCAGGGTGTCCACACTCGCCTACTTCTCGTTTCCTTTTATTCACTTCTTCTTTTTCTTTTGCAGCCATCGCTGCAATGGAGGGAATACAGATGGCACAAATGCTTGCGGACTTGTCCGACATCAACGCTTCAGTACGTTTCTGCTTGGAGTCGTTTTCCCTGACCTGCCGCAGACGGTGCTGACCCATCATCCGCCACCGCCAGGAATCCCGAGCAGCGAAAGCGCTTGTCAACGCGAACAAGCATGTCTTCTCCGAGCCCAGCTCCCCCACAGTGATGCCGGACTCGCATCCTACCACGCCGACGACGACGACAACGCCAACGACAACGACGGCCGGGCATGACGGGCTGCTCGCACCCCCGAAGCGGCCGGTGGACATGATCCGATCGGAATCCCACGAAGGACGCGCGAATCGAACCGGGTCTCCGCACTCGTACAACCTCCTCCACCACCGCCGCATGCTGACAAGCCCGCCCATGTCTCGCTGCGCCTCGGCGACGCCATCGGTCCCTGGCACTCCGAGGCGCGAGTTGGAGGTGAGCCTGGAATCCATGGGCCTGCCACCCAGGTCTGCGCTCCAGCTGTTGCTAACTGGTGCGCGCGCACCGCAGGACGACGAGGCCGACAAGGCCGCCACCATCATGCGCCTGTACGAGATCCGCGCCAAGCTGCGACAGCACCACGACAACGACGCTCTCAGCAAGGCACGAGAAGCCATCAGCGACCTGGCCGAGAAGCAGAAGCTCCAACAACAGCAACGACAGCAACAGCAGCAGCAACACTACCAGCACGACGTCAAGTCGCCAGTCCTTGGAGAAGACCACCACCACACCCTGGCACAAGACTAAAAAAAAGTGGAAAAAAAGAAGAGAAGAGAAAGAAAAAAGTATTCAGCAGACCATCAAGTGCACACACACACACACACACGCACACATCTTGGCTGGCGGCGCTTCGGACTAAATCATTTTTATTGGATACATGGCGTTTGTCGGAACATCTTTCGGAGCGAATGGCCCCATCTACTCTCCTCCCGCCCCTAAAGAAAAAAAGAAAAAGGAAAAAAGAAGAAGAAAAGACGGAATGGCTTACAAAGGGGTATGGCTGTATGATTTGGACACAACCAGGTACGGAGGCTCTTGAAGGATGGACGCCTATGCATGGAACGGTGTGGGTATGGATGGGTATGGGTGGGTATGGTCAAGATTTGGATGTGTGGTTATGACAGAGACGACGACGTTGATACCTACCTAATCACGCAGGCAGACTGAGCCGCACGACGCTGTAACGTGCGCCGTGGCCCAAGATGTATGTATAAGATGAGATGGAGATGATCAATCGGATGAAAGGTATCTAAGAAGTTGTACAGTGCGGCTGTGTCGTTACACGCAACCGTGGGAACGACAGCGTCTCCATCTATTTATATTTATATTTAATCAATCGAGTTCGTTCGTCCAGAATGATCAAGTGCGCATGGTTCACGTCATGACCGTCGTGAGGCATTTTCACGGAGATAACAGAGCATGTGCTGGAAACGGGTTTTTATTAACCATATTGATGCCATTGTTCAGGTAGGGAAGAGAGAAAGAAGCCAAGAAATCCAGCGGTCCTGGCCGCCCCAAAAGCCAAACCGCCCCGCAGCCCAAGCAAGCGCAGCCCGAG
>JAOYNU010114100.1:0-128400 GCA_026745395.1 Tympanopsis confertula | reverse complement strand
CGTACAGCACTTCGTCCGCGGGCCCTTTGTTTTCGACCCCTGTTTAAATTGCGAGACGACGGAATTCCTGTTAGGAACTATTCAGCGCCACCCACGATGGACTGCCCAGAGATACCCCTGCCACTGCCTCCATCGCGGTGAGCTAGTGATGGAGCTTCTTGCGTTGGTTTAAACAGGCGGGGCTCTTGTGGACGATTATGGAGCGGATGATTCTCTAATGGACCAAAGCAGTTGGCCATTGGCCCTGCCGAAGGCCGCGGTATAGAATACCGAACCACGCACGGGATTAGATCGTGCAATAGCTCCAGTGGCGATTTTGGGAAGGGGGCAGAGCAACTTGGTGCTGAGATGGTCCGCGGCTCGTGACATGAAGGGACCCACAAGGGCAGTGTGCCCGTGGTACTCTCATCTCCGCAGGAGATATCGACTGCCCACGGTTGGGGTGCGCACCAGTGTCTAGATTCCATCAGCCCATGTCCTGATCTGGGTGATGCCAGACATACTCCCGCTTCCCCGTTCCAATCAGGTCCAGTGAATTGCTGGAGTCGCAAAACCTGCCGTAGTCAGAACGCTAATAATTAAGATACGCATGCATTCGTAGAGCATTGCTAATGAAAATACGCCCCAAAATTCTCGATAAAGCGTCTTTTCCCGTCAGAATTTATTAGCTTTGTGACTTTTTTGCTTAAAGCGGCGCTCAAATTTTGACGCCCAATTTTGACGCCCGGATCGGACTTTTGCAGAAGATCCAAGCTTGTGGATATCGGACTGACCGGCCTGTCTCTACAAGGCTCCATGTTTTAAACGTGACACCATGCTTCCCTGAGGCGACAGTAGGCCACTAGTAAGTGACATTACTTTCTTTAGGCGGAACGTGGGTGTGATCTATAGTGATTGGCTTGTGAAGCAAACTGGGAGAAATATGTTACATAAAACATTGGTCTGAGGCCAGGCCTGGCTGCTTATAACGGTCTCGCCTATGGCTCACGTAGGAGTCTCCCACTAACCCTTCTGCCCGCCATGTAAGAAGACTTCCATAGAGAAGCTAAAAGTTTGCTTTGATTGACTTATTGGGTGATTTATGGAAATGAAAATTATCTACCCCGTTCAATACTTTGGTGAATTCTATACCGAAGCTTGCAAGGACAGAATTTATCACGACGAGCAGCCAATTTGCAAATTGGAGCCTCCTTAAGTGCCTGCAATGTCACAATTGGGACTCGATATTCTGATGGGTAAGGCTTGGGACGTGCGCAATAAAAGCCAGGTCTTTACTTCGTGAAGCGACCGCCACCATTCTGCTAGCCGAGTCTGCAGCGTCGAGGAAGGGGGGTGGGATAAAGATCCCTCATGAATAAATCAACATTTGATGTGAGGATAGCTGCTCACCCTCACAGTTGTACAACGCTCTCTTAACAGGAGAGGATTTTGAGGTCTCTATGCTTGCCAGCATCTACGAATTTTGTTTGAGGTAGCTGGGTGCCCCTAATCCCCGTCTCAGCGATTTTGTGCCAATCGGTAATTAGTAGGAAGACTTGAGATGAAGCCGTTCTGTCGATGCAATGGATAGAATGGACAAAATATCCCATTGGGCTGGTCGTGCGTACAAATCAGAGCTTTTAGACCTTCTTACGTCGCTAGAGTGGGGGGCCTGCCAGCTTGAGCCTCAATTTAAAGCTTGACAGAACAATATGAGATCGTACTGATTACTTCTACTAGCCCAGATTTATAGAGGCTTTTGCCCGCGTTGAGACTTCGGGAGGTGGTTTTCACGATTGATGGCCTGCGGAGGGCCCTCAGACTTGCTCTATTTCGCCTCCATATAAATAGGCACATGGCTTTTTGCGGGAGCTAGGGAGCATTGTTGAAATACCACATTCTTAGAAAGTCATTATAATATATCACAGAACCCAGTCAGAGAACATCAAATAAAATATTATCAGATATATGAGGCATTAATGCTTATCATACTTCCCCTTTGGAACCTTCGAGATGCTTTATCCCATGATAAATAGAAAATAGATTTCTTCGAGGAGAATACGTACTTCATCATTGAAATATCTAACACCCCTTGTTAACAAGAACATGAGCTCTCAAAGGGCGACTCGTGGTGGAGAAGACAGCAGGATTAAGCAGAATGAGCTATGGGGAAAGGAGATGAAGGCACTAGAAGAAAAGCCAGAAAAGTCAGAAAAGGAGAAAAAAAGACTCGAACAACTTCGGGAAAGATTACAAGCACCTGCTCAGCCAATCATGGATGATCCACTGCTGGGCCAAGATAGGGCATCTGAAAGAATGGAAGATGTCAGGTGCACGGTGCCTGTGCCATCCAAACTTGGGCAACATAAGAGAGATTCTTTTTCGAGAACAGTCGACCAGACAGATGACGAAACCTCAGAGAACGAAAGCCAAACCACGGCTCCCTCAATTGAAAAAACAGGCCGGGACCGTGGCTCCTCAGACCAGCCCACTCAACAGGCACGAGTGACCACAACGCAGAATTTGGAAGAAGCTGGAGAGCATCGTTTCACAGAAGCCTATTGTCATTCAAATTCCTTTGAAGGCAAATCGCGAATGGTTTACGGCTACGGAACCCCCGGGAATGCCAAATACGAAATTGGTGAATCGAAAGAGCATACAAAAGAAGAGCTCAAGGCGCTTCCTTTGGTATCGGGAATGAATCAATCTATACTTGAAATCCGCCAAAATGGCCGTCATATATATGGATTTATCAATATCAAAGAAGTAGTAAATGTTGCTTCTCTTGAGTCAAAGCCCAACCGAGGGTGGCGTGCTACTAAAAGTGGCAAAATGATTCGTGTATTCCCTACCACCATTGTGAAGATTCGATGGTCAGGTATCAAAGCAGAACACCAATCTTTGCTCAAAAATGGAGAGAATTGGAATCTCCGGAGCAAATTGATGGCAAGGCTCAAGAAGACCGAAAAATCATCTCTGGACAGGTGGATTCGTGACAGTGCTTCCAAGCAGGATGCAGCTTACAAAATATGGCACAAAGAAAACAACATATCTTCTAAAGAGAGGTCGTCAACATTTTTCCCAGATGAGGGCTGGGCCACTGAAGATCCTCCCCCTGCGAAAGTCAAAAGAGCAGAACGTCGATCCGAGCGTATTAAAGAAAGGGCTACCAAAAAGGAAAAGCAGCCCAATCAAGTATCAGGAGATGGTGACAAATCTTCTGGTAGGAAACGCCCCCGATCCGATTCTACCGCCGAACCAGACACGATCAAAAAGCCTCGTTTCATTCCAAAGCCTAAAGATGGAAAAATCGACTATGATACTTACCTCTGTACTAACATGAATCACTACGGACTCGATACAAAGAGGCTCAATGAAGACCCTCAAGGATACAGGGACCAAATGAAAGAGATCAAGGCTGGTTGGGATGAATATGTCAAGCTAATGGAGGAACAAGGTTACGAGATAGCACCTGAAGGGGACAAGCCGGCAAGTTCCTAGTAGCGCCTAATCTACACACATCGATCTTATTTCTTACTGACGACGCCATTTCCTTTTCCCACTTGCAAGTGTTTTTTGTTTGTTCTTGTTATCCCACCAACGTGCTTCAACACCTTTGAATGAAATAGGTCAAGATCGCAATTCAACACGCGATAAATTTTGGGCCAACTCCGAGTTCATATGCTTTCTTTTACTTCTCCAATACAAAATCAGACTTAGGAAACATTCAGGTTGCCTTCCTTCAATTGAAATTTTATCTACTAAGAACCAAATATCTTGTCCCGCGGCAGATCAAGCATTGTATACTATACGCCGAGTCGATAAGTCGACAGCACGCGGCTGTTACTGAGACCGTTACTCGACTTTAGTTACCTTCTTCACACCTTTTGGGAAAGGAAATAAGGTCAACATAACGACCATTGGGGAACTGTCGTCCAAATATTCATTTATCGGTGTCTTCAAATTTTGAAATTCGTTGATTGAGACCATTGAATAAGACAGAGTTGAGGGTAATTAGATTCCACCGGATTGAACATTAGACTTTTATGGGTTGCTACGCTCTCTGTAATTCTCCCGACTTGTAAAAAGCTCATTTAAATTTCTCGAGCCAGACCATTGGGTAGTGTGTCAATATTGACTCCCTCGAAAAATAGAAAACGCGCGACTTAATTCGAACGACAGGCCTGTCTTAATTTGAATGCAGTATCCAGTGATTGTTGCTGATGAAACCTGCGGGTTGGTCGCGAGTAATTAGCGCATCTCACCAAGGATGAACACATTACGACGTACGGTACGTCAGGCCCGTCTGTATCTTACTCGTTCGTACGCGTTTCTTATAACTAGTATACCATGTGGCTGATGATCCCCTATTGTGGCTGTGCCAAGGACAGAGCCTTGACTAGCGCATACCCAGCGGCAGCACATCCTCACTCTTTTAGACACATCTAGTACTATCCATCACTGTGTTGGCTCTGCTTCGAGGTTTATCCTCGTATCCTGGCTGTCTTGTGGTGGTCTTCATCCCTCTTGATGTCCGGGACATGAGTCGATCCCTCCATGCCATTTCCTTGGCCGCTCCGAAGTGTTGCGGGACGCGGTGGTAGGTCGGGCAGTCAGTCAGTGGCTGTTCAGCTTCAATTTCGCTGCGGTCTTCACCGAGCACCCCTTGCTTGCCGGACGGTGTCCTTCGCCACTGTTGGCAAATTGGACCGGTATCGCTTGCCCCTTTGTTGACGGGCGCTCCCAGGTCGGGTGCCCGCCAGCGCAGTAGCCGCATTTGAAGGTGTTGGAGCAGTGTGACTGGATATGTCCCGGCTCTCTGTCTTTCAGCCCTATCCACCAAATCTTAGAAGAACCTTCTATTAACGTGGACCCATGATGACGGGCTTTCAGGTACTCGACAGGGAGCTCTCGGCAGGCTATCATCGAGTTCGCGATAGTCGATCTTGACCTCGTGAGAGCCCCACGTCTCTTCTAGAGCTTGATGCCGTATATGGGGCTTTGCTTTAGTTGGTAATGGATTCAAGATTTGCTGGCAAAATTTTTGGCCAAATCCCTCGTCTATGGAAAGCTTGGCTGTTCTCCCCACCCCAAAACACCAGGCCGGTCAATGAGGCAGAGAATGTGGCATTAGGGGTTATATCATGCTCATTAATCTCCAGGCCTTGCAGGCGCAACAATGCATCCAAAGACAAGTGTCTTTTGAATCCTTACCAGGGTCACTAAAGCCACTGACGTCTAACGTCCGTTTCTTGTGGTTTTTTTTTGATGAATCTAATTCCCTGATGATTTCCGCAACTGGAAGAAGCACAGTCAAAGAGCTCGACCTGATGAAACTCAACGACCGCGAGGCTTCGCATTCCTCGTAGGAGTTTGATGGTAGGCCGATGGTCTAATTCACATGAGCCAGTAACCATGCGTTGGAGCTGAAGCTCGTCTGGCCGGTGGTAGCTGCACAGTTGGCCACGTTCAAATTGAGACCGAGCGATTATTATCTTTTCAAGGCTAAAAATTGCTCTGTATGCAGTCTTGACCTTCGAGTTTCTTCCAAGATGATCAAAAGCGTGAATATCAAGGAGGTTTGCAGTAGCCGTATGAATCGGAAGAGACAATGAGCGAAGATTGGTAATCAGGTGAGTTATGGGCCAAGGAATTGTGTGAGAATTTCCACATACTGAAGCTTATCAAGTTTGACAGGTATGAAGCATCTTTTTTGCAAGAGTTGACCGTTTCGTTTATGCTTTTTTCCTAGGAGTTCTAACCGCCTCCAAAGACCTCGTTGATTGTAAAGACCCGAATGAAACTCTTTGAATATCATTGGTTGCACCAGCCTCTGGAAGCTACGCGACACGCAGCAAAGGGTCGTAAGAGTTTTGATATCCAAGGAATCGCAACGATACTACCGGAGCATGGGCAGATAACAGCTATTATTTGCATTCGAGAAGTCTTATGAAAGCCATTGCGGGGTCTCTGTATACAACTCACCCTTTTTTTGCCTCTTCTGTCGAACCTCGTATGCTTTCTGTTCAGCAGGGGGCTCCCGCTTCAGAAGAATCATTCCATAGTAATCGGTGTGGTGAGTGAATTTCAAAATTGGTTGAATACCAGAATTGATCAAAAGGACGTGCTTCCTAGATGTCCGCAGCGAACCGTTTTTAATTTGTATTGGAGCAAGGTTGATATGTGCTTTCAAGGGGCAACATTTTCGAGGTCAATGTTTACCTCTTTCTGGTGAGGTAAAGCAAGCTGCTATGATTTTAACAGGCAAATTTTGGAGGTGGTCTAGGGGGAAAGATCTGTTCAAACTTATATCACTTTGAATACAATGGCATCAATCAAAGATAAGCTCCCGGGAGCTCAAAGGGCTCTTGCATTCAACATAGAATATGTCATTAACATGAAGTGCGGGCACATATTGATGAAGTCCCCGAGATAGATTTCTGGGGACGTGCTTATGCGCCTAGGAGCAAATTTGGGATAGAAAATCTTAATTGGTGTTCACTTCCCCTCAAAATTGGGAGAAAGGTACGAAGGTAAAGAAAACGAAACAATTTTGGTCAAGTGGGAGACGATAGTTGACGGATTACCTATTCGAGATTCAATGAGAATAAGGTAATCACGTAGTTGATCAAGTTACGAATCTGCCCTGGTAGTTCTCGCATATCGTGTATGCATTGGGAGAACAGAGAGTGCTCCTAGGAACTCTTTCAGTGTGAGGGAGATGGCAAGCCCTACACAGATCTCATCTGGTAAATTCGTATGAAATTATTATTTGTCCTCCAAGAAACGAAGTAGGCCTGTCCACGGACATTCTTGATTGGCCAAGGAAATGCGAAAATTCTTGTGGAATAGTACAGAAAGTCTTCTCTATCAAGGCAACACGTTAATTTGAGAACAGAGGATGCTCCTAGGAGCAAGAAGTACAAAGCCGTGCAGATGTGTAAAGGCCTATCAAGTAGACCAGACGAGTAACAAATTTGCGACGCCAACTTCATGAGTATGTGGAAGAGAGCTTGACCCAAAAGCGTGTGTGGGTCTCACTAGCGTGTTGGCAATTTATTTGACTCCCGGAGCAATAGCCCTGGTTAGTAAGCATGACTGGGTGCTCGGTGATCAAATCAGATCAGGCTCAGTGAGCGGATCAGGGCTATCAGGTCAGGCTCAGTGAGCGAATCAGGGCAATCAGGTCAGGCTCAGTGAGCAGATCGGGCGATTACATAACGATCACTGACCAGGTCAGGCCGATCAGGGGCGTGCTCAATTCTACTCAGGGATTTAAAGCGGCGAGGGGGTGAGCACTAGAACGGAAAGAGGCCGCCAAGAGTTGCCAGACATTATCCGGTATGTATGCACAGCATATGAGTCATATATCAGCTAATATTAACTAACGCGCGGTTTACATCCCCCCTCTTAAGAGACAACTTGGTCCCTTAAGACATTGCTTTATGACAGCAGTAGAGGACTCTAATTAGCTGGTTCCATAGCCAATTATTCTCTGGGCACAGTTCGAAATACTCGTCCTTGTTGTTACGGACCCACAGGGGGCGGTCGCAGATTAAGCACGGAGAGCCAATCGCTCACTACGCAGGAACGCCCAGGACTTAGGATCACGTGGATCCTGGGAAGGACCTAATCGCGGGATGAACCACGAGTTCAGAAACCGTGTGAATGCCAGAAACAGCATCGCAAGCACAAGACCCAATCCTACGAGAAGGATAATCGTGAGACGCGACCGATCTTACGAAGGGACTAGTCTCAAAGGCTGAAGACATCCCACGACAGAGGATGTCTTGGGAAAATGACTATCGCAGGATATTAGTCAGCACAGGACTGGCAGTATCCCCAGGCGGAGTTCATCGAGTGATGAACCTCTGCACATCGGGTGATGCGCGGAACGCATCAAGCGATGAACCCGAGCACATTGGGCGATGAGCGAAGGATGGATATATAAGGACACTCATTCAGCATCATGTATTTAGTTCTTCGCGTTCAATTATCTCTTATTGTTACTTAAGACCCAGATTGGAATACGACAAATTGTTCTTGTTTATTATCTGACGAATCACCTTAACGACGAGGGGAGATCCATAAGAACCTGACCTCGCCGGCGCTACTCTATTCAGCACCTCCTTTACTAAGCAAGACCTCTAAGGACTTGAGTATATAAGGCCTGTTGCTGTATATGATCAGTAGGCATTATAATAGCGTAACGAGACAACCTTGGGGTAACGAGTATCCAAGAGAAGTATTACCCTTTACAGACAAACTCATAGTGTCTGATAAGCAGTGCGTGACAGATTATTATCTTCTATTATTTCAGATTGAGAATTACAGTTTATATTGTTCTTCTGATAGTAGCTCTATTCAATTCTAAAGATCTAACTATGTTTATCAACTGCCTACTACTAGCAAATTGACAATTAGATTGAGATTATAAACTAATATCTATAGTAATATCTTTATCTATATATAAGCTACCATTAGAATAACTAGTTGGATTAGATAGAAATAATTGATTTTACAAATATAATCCTATCTTAATTATCAATAGGAAAGTCTCTATTTTTTATTAAGTAAGAGTATAAGCTAAGAATATCTTTTAATTTGCCAATAGTAGAAATAATTAGAAATAATAGCGAGATAATAATAATAGTAAGATTCCTATAGGAAATCTAGAAGTCAGTAAGAGCTTCAATACTTAAATCTCAGGAACAGCAGAAGAAGTAAGTAAATAAATATCAAAGAAAAATAGATTTTGGAGTAGGAGACAAAGTATTTCTTATAAAGAAATACTAGAAGAACTCAAGACCCAATAGAAAGCTGTCTATAAAGTCTATAGAACTCTTTGAGATTATAGAATAGATTAACTATATCTTCCGGCTAAAGTTGTCTAATTAGATAAAGATTTATTCTGTTTTCTTACTAGATCAATTGAGGAAGCTAATAGCCAATGACCCTCTTACCAGCTAAATTCTCAATGAGACTGTCTCAGAAGAGATAAATAATAACCTAGAGTAAATAGTAAATAAGATATTGGACTCACAGCTGTGCTGTGGAGTATTACAGTACTGTGCTTCCTAGATCAATATCGACAACAATTAGTAATACAATGTGGAATCATTTATAAACACACTGAAGAAGATCAAATCTTACTACAATTATTACCCTAAATGTCCTAGACCCCCACAAAGATTAGAGGAATGATTGCGCACTGCGTGTGAGGACGAGTATCTCGAACTGTGCCCAGAGGATAATTGGCCACAGAACCAGCCAATCAGAGTCCTCTGCCGCCGTTATGAAGCAACATCTTGAGGGACCAAGTCGTTTCTTAAGAGAGGGGATATAAACCGCGTGTTAGTTAACATTAGCTAATATGTGACTCATATATATAGCAGATGCCTGTAGAGGTAGCTCGATTAGGCTTAGTGCCATTATGTGCGGATATAGATAGTTCTAGTCGGGGGCCTCTCCCCTCCTCTTTCCTCTCTTCAGCTTCGTTATTTCTACAATCCTGAGTATCTTCAATGAGATATCTTTTCTTCTGATCGCCTCCGTGACAATCAGTATATAGTTTAGCAATCGCCATCATAGAGCAAAATGCTCCAGCCATCAGAGTTAGTTAGCTATCCCTGGACAACCTCTGTGTAAACCGCGTGTTAATGTTAATGTTAGCTGTTGGCTGGGTGAGGTATGTAACTCATATACTGTGTATATATATAGTAGATACCTGTGGAGAGATTGCGGAGGTGGCCCAATTAGGTTAGTACCGTTTTGCGCGGATATAGATAGTTCTAGTCGGAGGCCTCTCCTCTCTCTTCCTTTCTTCACCTTTGTTATCTCTACAATATTGAGCCTATTCAATGAGATATCCTTTCTTCTGATTGCCGAGTGTGACACTATGTGGTTTTGGTTATCCCCTTTGCACTTGTCCACAATCTTTTGAGCCATATCTCCCACGGTTCTCCAGCTCTTTAGTATGTAGTCTTTGCTATCCTATAAAAATATTAGTAAATATAGAGAGATCACTGCTTTTGAATTAGACTTACATCAGAATACACCCAGATAGCTACGCTATAGGAGCAACTAATACGATGACAGGGACTAGGCTTTGCAATAGATTGACTACTAAGACCATTAATATAGCTGATTCCATCCTAAATAGTTTTCATATTGATAGCTATATGACCAATATCACATTTGATGGTATCAGAAAGTGCCTGTAAGGGACATACTTAGCCCTACCTTGATCGTAAAATAGTTAATAAAGATAGACTTATCTGGCTAGCAAGCGCACTGAGAACATATAGAGTTGACTAGAACTTTATTTTGAGGGATATTGATATAGTTTGGGTTGTTGATTGAGTTGAGAGATGATTTTTAAAAGATCTGGGGGTTACAACTCTCTCTTTATAGCCATCTCCCCAGTATCTTTACATGAATTTTGTAATCCAGGCTTACTATAGACCTGTAGGCTAACAGATAGGTATACACTGTGTGGAGTCTACTCTCCGAACTTCAGGAACCCGCAATGACAAGAATACAGTACCAGAGCGAAGAAAAGGTGATTTAGCGTCAAAGTTTGCTTAATATAAACCAATTAAAGCGCACGCGAATAGTTTTCTAAATACTATATAGAAATATAGATAATACTTTATTATTTTCACTAAAAAATTAAGCTCTTGTTAGATCTTGTAGTTACCAAGATGCGCAGTCATTCCCCACCCCGAATCTTTGTGTGGTTAGACTCGGTATGGTATTCCAAGATTTCTCACAAAGCGTAGACTTTGATAGCTATAATATTTATAAATGGCATTTCAAGTTGACTTTCTCTTAGCAAAGCTAGATTAATCATTTAAATTTGCAGATCTGACAGATTAGCCTCGTTTTACCTCGTTCTAATCGTTTATATTATATCGGCTGTGATCCTGCCTACTCTGCAGGATGTACAGCACGTTAATCGAGTCTGTGTTTTTGTAATGGAAATGGCCTCAGAGGTTTTTGATAGACTACTACCCCTTGTTGGCACATGTTATTGCCTACCTTAGGGAAACTGTATGTCCAAAAATAAGGGCTAATGCTGCATAAAGGTAAATCAATAATAGATCGTCTGTGCAGGATTAGATCGGCAAATCTTCTTTGCCGATCTGATAAAACTAACTCAAAATTCTAATGGACAAGCAATACCCCTCTCATTCTTACTGCAGAATCTATTCTTGGTGCACAGTTTTTCTAAAATAGGATAAACCATTACCGATTGCTTGAGCAGTCCCGACGATTTAGCGCAAGGCTAAGACGCAGTTGGCCCCCAAAGTACTAACCGATGATCTTCAGCAGGATGCCGCTTTATAGTCACGAATTGAGATGTGCGGTACAATAACCATTTTGAGGTGTTCTTTACAGTAGAATTCGAAGCTTTTGCAAAGTCGGATCGAGGACCATGCGAGCGCATGATTTCTCTACATTTGGAATAGTACAGGTAACGGACCTGAAAAGCTCATTACATTTCATTACACTGCTAATATTGCATCATCTTGATTATTCAGCTGTGAAGGTGTTGTTCGTCTACTGTAACTCTCCCGTCACTTTGCTCGAAGTGGAAAGCGATTAAAAACTCCATACCGAGTGACAATTCGTCACCACCGGCTTATTGGGCGCCATGGCTATGGCTTAGGTTCTCCAGTAGAATCTGGTATCATTAGATATGGACTAAACGGGATACGGCGAGGCATGCCATATATGGTAAGGAAATAGAACCGGCAAATACACAACACAGCCCCAGAAACCATTTCTTTTTTTCAAATGATCATGACAATTGTCTTTGTGCGGCTGTGCGGCAATAGGAAGAAAGAAGGGGTATGATACCAAAGTGTGCCGAAGCCTGTCAGCATTTGTAACCCTAATACCTATAGTATTCAGCGAAATCGCTTAAAGATAATGTACAGTAGCGCGATGCGCTCAATCAAAAGCTGGCCATTTCAATCCAAGTTACTACAAATGCTAGCCGTCGGCCTTTGTCCGCCGCCATCCGGCTCTGGAACTCCTCGAAATCAAGTCTCGCGCCGCTGCCTCCGCGGCTCTTAGCGTCGCGCTCGACTTGATCCAGATATGCCCATCGGGCAAGAACTTTAGGTGATGGCTTTCGTGGTGCGCTGATCTCTTCAGGGGGAGTAACAGCCTTGGGCGGAGGAGGAAGAGGTTGCATAGGGGATGGGGGCTGTTTTGGGGCTGTTGCTTCAGCCTCGGGGGAAGAGGATCGAAGGGACGAAGGAGCTGGAAGCGAGGGAGTACCATTAGGCTCGAGGCGAAGCCTTCCTGATAGATCCGAGGTAGAGTTTTGAGGAGATGGACCCGTGCTAGAAACCCCTGGTGCTTCTAAGATTCGAGGCTCAGTGCAAAATGCCAGGTGAGGGCGAGATGAGTCATTTTCTGGACGAAATTGTGGCATGGTAGGGTCGTGACAGGGTGTTTCGTCAATACTTGATTCCGGCTCATCGTCGGAAGACTCAATCAGGAGTTGATCGTCCGCATCAGATGACTCGGTCTCCGAGTCAGATTCGGTCTCAACATCAAAGTGGTATGATTGTCCCAAGCCCGCTTCGTCATGCACGTTCCCCAAGTGTGTCGGCCGGACATCATCATCAGAGTCAAGCGCCTGGGCAGGGGGCGGCGCCAAAATAGGGCCTTCGTTTGCTGGTAGGGTAGGACTAGCAATGGCGTATCCAGCGCGCTCTAGCAGGTCATCCAATGATCTTTCAGTCGTGATTGCTTCGAGCTCCTCTTCGTCTTTTGCTTGCTCGGGTTCCTTGGGGGTAGGCTTCGGAGGCGGTGATGCTTGCACGAGTTCAATATCCCGCGCCCATGTCTTGCGATCAGCGCGAGTTCGACGAACTTCCATGAGAAGGTCTTCTTTTGGCTTGAACAAGAGGTCAAGGAGCTCATTAAAACCCTGCTGGGTGACTTGATAAAGAATTTCTTTTCCAACATCCCTCTCCATTTCTGGGATCTCAAATCCACCCCATCTTTCACTCACAGGGACGCTCCTGGAAGATGTCGAGGGGTTTGACCGAACCTCGTCATATTCATCATCAGCAATATCATCTTGGAATCGAACTTTTGATGAAGAACGGGATCTGGGGGAAGGCGGGCGTGAGTCATGTGAGTGATCTGAGTCGTCGCTCAGATCGTCAAAGGTGGGATCTCGTTGATAGCCAGCAGGCACAGTCGCTCCGTCTTCTTCGTCGGTGTAGAATGCGCGTCGTCGCCAGCGCTCGTCGATTCCATTGCGGCGAGTTTCATCGATCCGTCTTTGGTCCTCGTCGCGCATTCTGTTGTATACGGCGGTCACGACACGGGCCCTATTGATCGGGTCGGTGATTTCATGAGGGGGTACGTACGTTCCAAGAGCGTCAATGATGTCTTCTTCGTGGATATGCTCCGGCGGGGGCCAGACCCCACTTGTCACAGATGAACCAGACTCGTCAGAGTCGCTCGCATCTTGGTCATCATCATCGTCTTCGTCCTCATTATCGGCTTGTTGTGATCTTGTCTGACTGTGAGAAGTTTCGGGGATTGCCAGACGAATAGTCGATGGGAACATTGGCCGCGTTCGACCAAACTGTTCTCGAACTGCAGCCTCCCCTACAACCGAGTGGCGATTGCCAGTGTCAGATCCATCACGCCGTAAAACACCTTCATTGTCAATTATTTGCATATCCCCGTCTTGATTTAACCGCTTGCCCTCGCCCGTGCGCGAGGCCTCACCTGAAGGAATGCTGCCGGGGAAAGCAGAACTGATGGGTTGGCTCCCTAGAACAACATCACGAGCTCCTCCCTCCAGGAAATCGTCTTCCATGCCGGCTATCATGTCGCGCGTAAGTTCTCGACTTAGAGTGTAATATGCTCTGAAGATTCGGAGGAAGTCTTTCCGCTCCACAAACCCGTCCCCATCGATATCATACCCTCGGAAAACTCTGCGTAGACGCTCGTCGTTGCTTTTGTTGTTGAGACTTGCCAACCCTTTCAAGAATTCTTCAAATCCGATAAGATTGTCGCCATTGGTGTCATAGAAAGCGAACATGCGATCATAGATAAGGCTTGGAGGAGGAGGCCGAATAGAGGTATGAGGAACAAAACATCGGTCAAAGGTCTTGCGATCAATAGCCATGTACAATTTGTTAGGGTCGTCAGCCCATTCGCAGTTGGCCAAACAGCGGAACTGATCCCACAAGGCATCTAGCTCTGTGTTCTCGAAATTTGTCTCGCGCGTGAGCTTTTTAGCAAGGGGCCGTGGAAGGCTCCGGGGGAGCATCGCAGGTTTCCCAGGGTACCAAACCGGCTGCGATTGACGTGGATTGCCTAGGAACGGAGCAGGAATTCGAACCTTGTAGAAAAGATGAGTTTTTATGTGTACTTGCATAGCTTCGCATGTTTCACATAAATCATAATCGATGCAATTCGCACATCGGTACCGGATCCCCTGGATGGGCATGGCACCGCAACTATTACAAGTGACTCCGCGATGGATGTACCCGTCCCGACGTGCCTGGTCCTCGGCGATGTGGTATAATAAATTGAGGAGGTTTTGACCTTCGCGTGTTGGAGATGCATCGTTATGGCTATCGCGCCACGAAAAAACGCTCTGGTCATCAACGACTGTCTCACCACCTTCAAGGTTTTGAAGAGGCGCGGCCACTCCTTCCAGAGCTCCACCAGACCCAGCTCCATCAATAACATTTTGTTCAGGATTGTTGGCGGCAAGATTTATCCGTTGACCTCCGTAGCGCCGTCTTCGAAGATCATCTCCGAAGTTTTCGTCGGCATTGAAACGGGCGAGGGCCCGATCAAGGCCAGGGCGAGAAATTCCACGTCGCTGTAGCTGCTCGACGAAATAGGCTCGCTCGGCAGTGCCTTCTTCCAAGGTGTGAAATGGAGGAAGTTCAAGAGCAAAGAATGTCTCCAAGAAAGCGTCCTCCATTGTCTCGCGCATGCGCTCTGCCTGCTCGGGTAGCATGCCAACCTCTTCCATCAGCTGATCGGGAGTCACCAGAAGAGACGGCAACAAGCCACTTTCCACTCGCCGACCATCTTGAGTCTCCACCCGGAACGTTCCATAGACACCATTTTGTCTTTCAAGCTGGTCCAACCGAGTAATTGCGCGGTGCGAGGGTGTATCGGTGATTCCAGGCTCTTCGGCTGTGGCTCGTCTCGTGCGACGCACAGCGCCCCGGCGGCGGAGCAAAGGCTCCGCGGAGTCTGTCGAAACGATATGGTTGCGAATATACACGAGAGTATAGGCTGCTGCGACGCCGGTGAAGAGGTAAAGGAATGGACGATATCGCGCCAACGAGACCGGCGCGGAGCGCGGCTCGGACATGGCGGACGTTGGGCTAAGAAGCTGTGTGCGATCACAGCTGGCAGATAATGTTCATGATTCAGTATTGCGTTGAAGTGCAAAAGGAAAAGCGAGATGAGGGGACGAATTGATCGCGAGTTTGGAGAATCCAAAAGGAAGTGCGGCCGCGGAAGCTGAGAAGATCAGACGTCATGGGGCTGCCGCCGCTGATTGGCTGTCTCAACAAGCACCGCATTTACTTTGAACATTCATTTACTACGTGCACTTGCTGAATTGCTAAGATAGTTCTAACTTATTAGTCCTCTTTGTCATGAAAGCACAAAAACTTCACATCTATAAATTCCTTTCGTGCACTTTTCAGACCAGGCTGGGAAAGTCACAAGTACCCACTCCATCATGACAACGCGACTACTTGACTTTTGAATTTACAACCCTTTGGGTTTCAGGTGTATAACGTATTTTTGAATTTTCTTGCCTGAATGTACCCAGTTTGCTTTTGGAAAAAACAGTCAGAAGGCCATTCGATATATATCGCAGCACGGTTTCCACGCAGGGGACCTTCAAAAATGCTGACGTCGTCCAACATTGACTATGTAATTGGCCTGTTTTGATATATCCTTGATGGGCAACTAGACCTCGGGAGCTTCCCGGCTTATTTAGAAATGGAATGCCTGAATTGAGACATCTTACTCCAGTCATAACCTTAATCCGAAGCCTGCACGACACGAGCCCATTCGCCATATCCATATGGCCCGGGCACCGACTCGCCGTCAAAGAGGCTAGCGAGAATTATACGGTCACTCTGCTTACCCTGCCATGGCTCTCTCCCATGCTGAGAAATAATGTTATCGAAAACCAAGACATCACCTTCCTGCCAGCGATGCAGCACTCGGATTTCATCCGTGATCGCAGCAATTCGAGCGAGATACTCCTCAGGGATAACAGTACCATCGCCATACAGTTGTTGTGTAACGTTTTCGCGAGCATCATTATCAAATTGAATTCTCTTCCAGTAGGCTGCCAAGCCCGTGAAGAAAGTAGGCAGATTCGTACCAGGCTGGGTTCTGATCACTGGCAGACGATGCGTAAGCAACAACCCATCAGTCGTCCATTCCCAAGTCGTAAATTCCCCTCGTCCGTACCGTGCGATCTGAGCTTCTATCTTCTGGCGGCGAGTTGCATCGTTATCTCCATCTAAGATCTCCTTGCCAAATGCTTGGCGAAGGGTGGATCCCCCCTCATATTGCTTTTCTGTCTTGTAAAGTACCTTGCTCAGAATGCCTTTCTCTGTGACTTCGGAAATAAATTCGGGTATCTCTCGTTGGACGCGGTTGAAGAGCTCTAGCGATGATGATATAGGAGATTCGCCTCCGCTTTGAGGAACACGATATCCGTAGAAGAATATGTACTCGGGAGCGTGGGGGACCTGTGGCGATTCATTGTGATTGTAGATGAGTACTTCCTTCGGTGCTTCGTTTGCCGGAGCGACATTCGGCGCCAGAAACGGTCTATCGACGACTATTCCGATTATCTCATGGGGCTCGTACCCAAACGCATGGGCTAACTTGCTGAAGTCTTCGGCGTTGTGCACAGGAAGGCCCCGAAAGAGTAACGTGCCATGGCGGGCCAAAATCCTGGTAAACGTTCCATTTTGCTCTTGGAGACTCCTTATGGTGTCAACAACAGTCTCTAAGCTCGACGACGAAGTTTGGTCAGTAAGTCGGAGACCAAGCGGAGTAACGGTATTCGAGGGATGAGGAGCCCCCAGTATACGTTGGTTCGAGGCTGGAAGTTGGAAAGATTCAAAGAATCCCGAAGCGTTGTCAGCCTCTCCATGTTTAAGCTTCCCGAAAGGCGCCTGTTCGGTAGGTATCTCCATCATTCCCTCTTCACGTATGCGCGATTTGTGTATGGATTGCCAAGTTGAACAGCGGAATGTATGATCTAATTTCAGTGAGAGGATCCTTTTCGTTTCGCAGTCAATGTAACGATGTGTGCGATACCATCAAGTTCCTGGGGAAGTGTAGAGACTCCAGGAGAAATGGGAGATGGAATACTTGTCGCACAAGTCAGCCACTTGTGGGCGAATGACCAGATTTGTTATTTGACTCGGAGTATACGTGCTTGCGGGGAACCCGGCACGTCCGGGCATATCGGCTTTGAAATAAGCTTGCGCTTCGATCTCTTGGCACGACGAGGAACAAATGTCCTTCTTCTCCTTTTGTCAATTTAAAAAGCTTGTTCTTGCGTTTCTTTTCATTCGTTGCCATAGTAGAGACCGCGACCGCAGCGAAACGAACTAGAGGCTCTCAAATCAAAGTCAATATTCAATCCCGGTGAATACTCTGGACTAATCGCCTAGAATTTCCCTTTGTTATCTCACGGATTGATACTGTCTCCAAATATTACTGCTCGACTGTCGTATGTCCTAAGGCGAGGAAATGCCGACTGCATGTGTATATTCTGCTGGGCATTTGTCGCATATCCCGTCGTCATTTCCATTTCACAATTCCCAATAATCACGTACACCCTGTATGCATGATAGATAAGAATCTGGTTATTTTTACCAGGCATAACGCAATCTTAAGGCATTTCGAACAAGTGTCGCTGGCGCTAACCATCTCCGGTTGTCGGCTAAAAGATTGTCCCGTCTTATGGCAGCTGCGGGGAGCGGCTGAAGGGCTGAGGTTAAGCAACTCAGACTCCCATACTCACCATCGACAGGCGTTGAAAAGTGACCGTCCCAAAGCCTTTTGCCCGTACTCGTGTTTCTTCATCATGGAAGCATCGTCGGAATCCGCTGGGGACTTTTCCGACATGGAGCGATGGAACGACGATGCATCGAGCGATACGGAAACAGTCGATGAGTACTTGTATGAAGGTAAGGCCCAAAGCTCGATTTGAGTACCAGATTTTGAAGATGATTTTAAATGAGTGCCCATCATAGGAGGAATCAATGCTCTGCATCCTGATGCAGCGCTCGTACCTCTAGGGATATTCCCTTCTTCCCTTCCACGCCAACTCTTAATGAATGCTCTATCTTACCGTATGTCTTTCTCCAGCCGTTTCCTCGCCTCATGAAAAACTCACTCTGCTGCAGGCTTCTCGGTGATGACTCCTCGGGTGCTCCCATCTAGCAATGTGCCTAATCCCTATCTTCAATATTGGTTTCCAATGTCGTTAAATGACGAGTCGTTATTCAAAGCCATATTACTATCTTCCTTGACTCATGAGATGATGAACACCTTGATATCGACAAGTTTGACCAATTTGAATTCATACAAGGACATTATCCCACATCTGAAAGAGTGCTACATGGACACGGTAAATTCGATCAACGAAGCGCTCCGTAACCCCAGTCGGGCAACAGCTGACTCTACGATATTGGCTGTTCTAATGACAATTGAGAAGCCAATGGAGCAGCATAATGATAACTGGCAAAGATCCCCATTCCGAGCTCCACTTCAAGGTCTGCAGTGGTTGAATGTTCACAGTGCTAGACAACCAAATTTACCACATCAAGATGGCCTTTGTCGGCTCGTCAACCTACGGGGTGGTTTGTCCAATATTGGGATCCCTGGTGTTGCAGCTGCTGTGTTCTAGTAAGTTCATAAAATCGAAAAATTCTACAACATGGGGAAACCATGTGCTGACAACTTAATTAGTCGAGTTCTTGTGAACTCTACACTTCTTCTTTCCAAGCCACCACTACCTTTCTTCGCATTATCAGGCCAATTCGCATCCAACATAGAATCTGCCTTTTATGGGGCTACAGATGCAGCTCAGAGTTTGTCATTTCTGCATGAGATGGGCCTCGATTCAACTGTTCTCCATGTAATGTGCGAGATGAAAGCGTACTCAAAGGTCATAGAAGGCTATATGGAAGGAAGCAGTCCATTCTATGATGCCCAGGCAATGTGTGACTTACGTAACCTCGTTCAGTATCATCTGATGTCAATAGAACCCATGGGCGGTCCCGGGCTGGAATCGATATCAGAGATCTGCCGACTAGCGATGGTCATATACAGCATCGGCGTAACATTTCCCCTTATTGGCATTGGGGAAACACTTGCAACACTTGCAAAGCAACTGCATCTGAAGCTACAAGATGAACGGTTTCTTGATTCATGGCCACTCCTAGAGAGCGGCGACATTCTTTGCCTGTGGATCATTATGATGGGGGGAATAGCGGCCGCGACCAAATCTTTGAGACATTTCTTCGTCAAAAGCTTGGCCGAAGTCATGTATTGCTCGCATAATGTTCAATGGAGGCGTGTAGAAGAAAAGTTGCGAATGGTTCTTTGGCTAGATAGCGCCTGCAATCCTCCTGGAACCGAGCTCTGGGGCGAAGCATACTCTCTTTTACAAAGCCAGGCGCAAAAGGACTCCATCAAGACGTTATCTACCCCAGGCTTCAGGCCTCCGTGTGCTCAATGTCGATTGAAAAAGGTCAAGTGTGACAGGGGTATTCCTTGTCAACATTGCATCAAAAGCGGGCTAGAATGTTCGTCTGACATCCCCAGCCGGCACGCTCAGACAAGGGTTCATACTTATTCCACGCGACAAAAACCATGTGAATTATGTCAAAAAAGAAGAGTTCGATGTGACAAGGGAAGGCCTTGCAGCCGTTGCGCTGACGGGGGATTGAAATGTGTTTATTTAGAAAACTGAATGTATGAATAGACAGGGCTCGTCATAGTTCGATGATAGCCTGGTATTGAGCAGCGCTAGCCTGTTAGCTCTCAAACAAGGGTTTTCCAGGTTTTTTTTTTTTTTTTTGTTTTTTTTTTTCAATAGAAGATCATAATACAAGAAGATAATTCCCAATAGGATCACTTACCATTCAAGCGCTCGGGCACTAGCTCATGCGCAAATTTGCGGATATAAAGTCGATTTGCTTCTTTCAAATGCCGACAGAATCGCGTTCTTTTGGTTGATTGAGATCCAATCTAGTTTGATGGTGCCACAGCGTTCTTCTCGAACCTCAGACTCTGTTGCCCACAGATACGCTTGGTGTTCTTGTGGGTCGAGCTTGACTTGAGAGTTGTCATCTTTCAAATCATCCACGAGGACAAGAAACATGAAGATTTTCCAGGTCTTGCTGCCGCTACCACGGCTTGCTGTTTCAACCCACTGAAATTCACCAATCATACTCAATATACAAGACACATTGAGTCCAACCTCTTCCCAAACTTCACGAACGGCGCACTGGACGGCGGTTTCGCCCTCATTGGCAGTTCCCCCAGGGACCTCCCAGAGGTCCGGGTTGTCGTCAGTGGAAGCGCGCTGGATGAGCAAGACTCGTCCATTATGAATGATTATGGCAGCACCGACAAGTCCACAAATTGAAGGCCTATGAGCAATATATGACTGGGCAGGAATTTCCCAGGGATGGCAACGCGAGTTGGCACAATTCGCAAGGCTAGCCATTGGGAATCGAGTAACTCAACTGTCGGTTCTCATATGTTTTGAGTTTTTGAAGAAGAGAGAATATTCGACAACTCAACAAATTAGTTGTCGGAGGAGCAAAAGACGTGACGAGAAAGCTGCAGCTTGGAGTGACTCAAACTAACTTTCGCCGATCCTTCCGAGTGCCCGAGGTGCTAGCACTACCGTCACTTTCTATGTTCCCAATAGAGCAAAATAGTCCTTGAGCTAAGATAATTCACTTTTTCGCATTTTCTTAGTTTTCGTGCTATCATTTTACTCGACACTGAGCTCATGATTCTGAACGGGGTATGAACGTGGTCTTCCAGCTCCATATTATGCTCCGAGGGTGCGCCGAGATTCGCCGAAGTAGGTGTTGCGGCCTGCAGATAGAATTATCTTCTGTCACGCAAGCGGCCATTCATTAGAAACTTTAACGGTATACAATCTCCGCGATACCTCAAGCTCTAATTTTGTTGTCCTATAACATACTACATCGGTCGCGCAAATGAGTGCACTGCCGGACCACCATTTGGATACATGGGGCTCTGTTGAACGGGACAGCTCGGTTTCAAATGCAGGCAATGCGCGGAGGAGCCTTCGAATTTGGTGACTAGGCTGAGTTGATACTTGTCCGACGAATAAAAACCCCTGCTTTGAGGAGACCGATCTACCACTAGAAAACACGATTTGCCGATCTCAAGAATCGGCAAATCCATAGCCTAAAGCCTCGAGGCCGCAAACTCGCGCTAGATGCAGGGTTTGAGTCTATTCCGCTTTAAGCACGTACCAAGCAAGCAACCTCGTATTCGACCACACCCTGGACCCTGATGAGGCTCCCGCATGGCAACATGAAAACAATAAACCCACGGTATATACATAGCATCAGTCATCTTCCCTTTATCAAACCTAATGAATGCTCGTCGATTTAATTATCCGGTTACCCTGTGAACCGAGCTATACGTGCAAGAAAGCCAGCTCTAGGGTCTCGTGGCCCTTGTGACCCCACACGGCTCAAGACGACGCCAAGGACGTTAAGCTCGTATTCACCATCCACAAGTCAGCCCAACAAGAAATTCCCCAGGAGAATCTGACGACCTGAGAGCCAAGTCGTGTTTTTAAATCAAAGCACCAGCCTATTAGACTTTACCCTAAAATGAGACAGGGCGAGCACCTCGCTACTTAAGCCCACGGGCAGCGCCTTCAGAAAACGAAACGAAGTAGACAGTCTCCGCGGAACAACTTTTCCTCTTGCGATAGCCAGCCGCGATGATCAACATTCTTAAAGGATTAGGATTTTCTCTGATCATCACTACGGCAGTCGCCGGATCAACATTGAAAAATGAGCCTCAACTGCGCTACAACGCGTCAGTCCATCTGGCCCAGTCAGGCACGCTCTTAACCCGGGATCTGTTCGACTTGACCGAGCGTGACTACTATTCGTGTCCCACGGGGTACGACGAATGCAGCACGGACAGCTCGCGCTGCTGTCCGAGTGGCACTGGAAATGGATGCTGTGCAAACCACTCCTGCACTGAGCCGGGTGATACTTGCTGCGTTGTTGGAACTTGCCCTAGTGGTTGGGACTGTTGCGGTAACAGTGGATACTGCTCCCCATCCGATGGCGAGTGTTGCAATGAGGGATACTATTGTACTGCCGGAAAGCACTGTCGTCTTTGGGATGGGGAGGCAGTCTGCTGTCCCTCCTCGGGATGCGTTGGCGAGGGAAACAGTGGAGATCTAGGAAGCACTGTTGACTCTGGAGACTTTGTCACTACTACAACGAGAACTCGCACTGCTGAAACATTTGTCACCAGTACGTACTCGTACACATATGCGGACTACGAGTACTTCTATACAACGTACTACTGGTAAGGATGTTTGAGCATGGCAGCGCAAGTTCACTATGCTAACTCGAAATAGGAGCTACTGGTACTACTTCTGGACATCTACCTACCCCTACAGCGTATCGACTGTGACTTCTACCGAAACCACTACGACTACAATTTGGTCCGCCTATGCTACGAACAGTGCCGACGCAGAGTCGTCCTTCTCGTATAGCGCCAGCATCTACACGACTTACATCCCATTTGCTGCCACATATCTGAAAAGCTCAACAAGCATTGTACCAGAACCTACTGCTGAGCCGACTGGGCTTCGTTCAGGGGGTGGATCTAGCTCAGGCGATATGCCCGGCTCAAGCAATACAGCAAATAGCATGTCTGCTAGCAGCACATCCATGCTGATGAGCGCTTTCATTGCGGCTTTGATTGGGGGGTTGGCTGTTGGATTGTGAGAGAATTCATAGGCGCGAAGCTTTCGGTTGAAACATCGAGTGCATGATTTTAATGAGCATATATCCGTCGTGAACTTTATTTATCTCTTCTCATAGTAAGCCAGGTAATCAATAGATTTCTTTAATTCTCAGGCAGGCTAGTCTTTGTATCCTGCCTCGATAATATTTTGTTAATAAAGTGCTGTAGCACATGGGTATATATAACAACAAAGAGCCAACGTCATACAAAATAATTGAATGTTCATAAACCGTTCAAGTCAAAAATTGCAAAGGATATACCAGAATCTATACTCTAAAAGCAGTGCTAGGGCAAGGTTCGAAAACATTGTCTCAATTGGCATCCGAGTAGTCGGTTGAGCTCTCGGTAGGGTGGTCAATGTGCACCTCGGCCTTGCCAGTCTCCATGTGGTCGCTGGCTCCAAATGTCGCACCGTGCTTCTCAGAAGAATCGCTGGCGCGGCGCAGGTTGCCCTCGGTGTCCTGGTAATTAAGGAGCTCACCGTGCTTGCCATAGCGGTGAGGCTCGTTGCGAGCAACAGAGACAACGCTGAAGACGCTCTTGGTCTTGTTGAAGATGATGTCTACCTCCTCGAGGGATCGATAGGCGGTCTCAGGGTAGAAGAAGTAGATAACGGGGAAGATCGCAGCGTTGATCACAGCAAAGATAATGTAGGTCTTGTATGCGATGCTGTTGAAGGCGACAGGGGTGATCATGACAATCAAGAAGTTGAAGATCCAGTTGGCGGAGGTTGAGAGAGCATTGGCAGGAGCACGGATGCGCAGGGGCACAATCTCAGCAGGGTATAGCCAAGTCATGCCGAGCCAGCCCCAGCCGAAGAAGGTATTGAAAACGAACAAGAAAACAGCAGCGGCGATACCGGCCTGGCTGTTGCCCTCAAAGCTGGTTGCGACGGCGAGGACTGCCATTGAGATGGCACAGCCCGCAGAGCCGACAAGCATCAGAACACGACGACCGACCTTTTCGACGACAAAGATGGGGATCAGGGATGCGAGGAAGTACTCGGTTCCGTTGGCAGCGGCCAAGATACGAGAGGTAAGGCCGTCCATACCAATTGAGTTCTCGTAGATAGTGGCAGCATAGTATGTAATCAAGTTGATACCACCAATCTGCTGGAACATCTGGTTGACGTAGGCAAGAACCACACGGTGGAAGTTACGGTTTTCGTCCATCGTGAAGAGATCACGGAAGCTTGCAGAGGATTGCTCCATGACAGCAGACTTAATCACACCGAACTCAGCATAGACATATGGATCGTTCTCGGGAAGGTCCAGGATAACAGATAGAACATCCATTGCCTCTTCCTCGCGACCCTTCATAATGAGCCAACGAGGTGACTCGGGAAGAGGCAGAACGAAGAACAAGATGACAAGAGTAAAAACGTTCTGGAAGGCGATAGGGAAGCGCCATGCTACCGAGCTGGGGTCGAGGAAGGAAAAGGCAAGATCAATCCAATAACTGATGGTGATTCCACCAGCAATCAGAGCACCCTCGAGCATGACCAGCTTACCACGGTGGTGAGCTTTACTGCACTCTGACTGCCAGGTTGGGACAGTAGAGGTGTTGAAGCCGTTGCCGAGACCGGTCACAATACGGCCCACGATGAAGTGAGGAAGAGAGTATGCACTGGCCTGGAGGATAGCACCGATAACCATGATGATGGATCCGCAGAAAATGGTCTTGCGACGACCCAGGTAGTTACCAACCCAGATGCAGCCAAGGGCGCCGAAGAAACAACCAAGATTGTAGGAAGCAGTAGTGATACCTAGACATGTTAGCACTGGGACAGTTCACTGGATAGGAAAACACATACCTTGCACATTAGATCGAGTGCTCTTTTGAGCGGCCGTCAGTCCCATGGTGCCAGCCTTGGTCGTGTCGATTTCAGGGAACGTTTTAACAAACGAGTTCAATGTCAAAAGACCGCCCATCACACCTTGATCGTAACCGAAAAGCAGAAAGTCGAGACCAGCAATGATACTGATCATGATATTGAGGCCAGTGCCTCGAAGGCCGAAATACTTTGGGATGATGGCCATGATGGGACACGTTCCAAATGTCAAACTCGATAGACAAGCCTGAATCAAAGAGTCAATGATATGACCCTGAGAAAAGAAACCAAAAATCCGTCCAAACCGGTGAACGAAATTGGAGAGAAAAAGTGACCAGGCAGGAAAAGCAGAAACCCCAGATCTGGGGAAGGCCCGGGGTTTATGAACCCGCAGCAGGAGGCCATGAAACAGGCTGCAGGGTCCACTCAGGCCATGGAGACAAAGTATCTAATCCGGGAGAGGGAGGTAAGGTCACACTGGAGGTTTTGGCTATGGACCCTCCGGATCGGGCCAAAAAGAGACGGCGAGGAGCAAATATTACCAGGATCCGCTTTCGCCGAGGCCAAATCATCGGTCGGCATCGTCTTCTTAGGCGTGCCCACTTCCCTCTTTTCGGCATCGGTTCCACCGGGAGATACAGGGCCGGGACTCGAAGAAGGCCCCGAGAGACCGCAGCTCTGGGCATCACCAAGGTTCGGCATCCATCCGGAGCCACTGGCGGGGCCGTATGAACAATCAAAAGTTACATTGAACGCGAGGGCACCCGAAGAGAAACTGGGAAGTGTATGATGGCTCCATAGACTCGCGTGGCTCGGAGGATACTCTGACTAAAGTGGTCCTGTGGCCGTGGAGCTCCCCGGATTTCTCTCCATATGTCGGAAGGCCTCCATGGAGTCAGCGTTTTCACGCACACACCAGCCCGCTTGATCTTGCCGTTTCAGACTTGATCATCCATTCGGGAAAGTCATTGGGCACTCGGCCTGCCGTCAAGCAGGGATCGGCACGGGCGAGAGACTCGGCTTGCACCCGCTACCTGCCCGCTACCTGCCCAGCACGTTCTTTGTGTTGAGCAAGCCCTTGCTTCTATTTTGCATAAATGCACGAGAGACGCAATTTGCAGAGGGTCTCCATCCTTCGACTTCAAGAAAGGTTCCAAGCAGTATGGGGCAGCTGTTCCTTTCGGGACCATCGCAATCTTGTCCACGGTTTACCCTTCTGGGAGAGCGAGGTACCCGTCGAAAACCCGGAATCTGGACGGATCCGGCGTGACATCATCGGCAGTCTCACTCTTGAGCGGTAGAAAAGAAATAAAATAGCACGACTAAAGTAATAATGTATTGTCTAAGAGATAGTTAGTCTCTAAGAAATATTTCATCTCTAATAGCATGGCTAATTGCATGAATTGAGGGCTCATAGAATGCTTCCCCGGCAATACCCCAGCCGAAGAGACTCGGCTGGGGCCGAAACTCGGGGAGTCGGGGTCGGCTCCATGACGGGAATCCTTTTCTCTATACTCCGTACTTGTAGGCAACTTGGAGAGAACTTGGACATTCCCTTTCTGTATATTCCGTGTTATCATCTGAAAGCGTAAATCTCACTGAGTACGGAGTACGGATACAAAGAGTCAATAGCACACTCCAGCCGATCAACAACTCTTCCAGCATGCCGAGCCGCGCCAATGCTTTCCCGATTAGGAGATCCCGGTTTCTAGTGGATCCAGCTCTCCAGTCTCCAGCGGAGCGAGAGAGAGCAAATTCCAGTTTTTTGCGTTTGGGACAGGGGCTTCGAACGTTCTCGAGGAAATAATGGCCGCATGTTGCGTGCGTGGCTTTCAAATGCATATGCACGCCCGAGATCTCAACAAGGTTCTCCCCAGCGCCACCAATCGTTGACCAAAGCTTAAACCATCTTGTGACCGTTGCTTCGCTATTTCATTTAGCCGCCTCTCCTGGATAAATTGGTAAACAATTGCCGCATATAATAGCAAGTACAGAGTAGACCTATACCAATATGATCTATTTTTGCTCGTGGCTCGAATTTGGGTTCTCCCGCAATTCGCCCCATTGAACTTTGTACTTCCTGTGTGCTGCAGTCTCCCCAGGCTTCGTGCTGAAGGAATCATCCCCAGTCCACTCAGTCAAGGCATCCTTTGACCCACAGGCATACAAGTGCATTGTATTGTTACAGACACACTCCCTAATCCTTGTGATAATCGCGCGATTTATGAGATACATAAAGCCACCCGTTGCTTGGCCACTAGTGGGCAAGCATTCGTTACGTGAGACAGCATGGCTTGGCCTGCAACTAGCGCTGACCCTCACCCGCTGGTTGAAGTCATGACTGCACGTGGTTCGAAACGGTGTGCACATCTTTCCGCGTTGGCCCGAGACTTGTGGCATTGACACCGTTATGCGAGCGCCCACGATATTGATACGGGGTTCCCGACTCCGACGTGCAGATGGGCCGACGTGAGGGGCAGCGTCCGGGATCATCGTACAGTCCCCTCATCTACTCTGCCGCATTGCTTCTTGTTAAAATCGTATACTCGGACACTGGGGAGCATGGCCTGATCTAGCTCCAGTTCTACCGTTTACGGACCTAAATCGTACTTTTGAAGGTTTGCGAAGGTAACATTGCCACAGCTGGGTTTAAAAGATAACCGGTTCTGAATTTTTTGTAGACCATTGCTCGGCGTATCCCTTAAGATAACATCGTAGCAGTCACTCGAGGGAGTGATCAGTATTGCAATCGTGAAAACATCAAGGCAGGAAAAGAATGTCGCTGCCAGCCGCAAACGCCGTAAACGCCGTTTGTAAAGTTCAAAGCACGTAAAAAGAATCTGAAGTAACCGAAAATTTCTCGCAAGAACAAAAGGAGCACAATGGTGTGTGCCTTTGGATCCTAGTAGAGGGTCATTGGGCCTTGATCTACCAGTTTGCGTTAGCCATCTGGTCAGCAAGGCCATTGGCGTCCTGATCCCCCCCCGGCGGTAGCCCAGGGATCGCTATCTCCAGGATTGTCAAATCCATATGCATCCGTGGATTCTTCAGGCTGACGGCACTTTTTGACAGTGTGGCCCACTAGATGAGCTTGTTAGTCTCCCTTGTCAAACTAGAGCTTCGGGAAACTCACTTTCTCCGCATCGGTTGCACTTAACCCTGGACCAATCCTTTGGCTCAGGGCAATCCCGAGACACATGACCCTCTAAATCGAGTGATTAGCGTCAATCTCAATGGTAATGTAAGAAGGGCTTACGCTGGTCGCAGTTGCGACAGGTAATCAATGACTCGTTGCGAGGCTGGTCACATTCGCGAACCACATGGTCCTCGGAACTATATCTCTCAGGTCAGAATTGGTCAACTCCAGCGAGTATAGAACGAGGGGCATACCCGCAGTTACGGCAAGTCCGAGGAGGACGCTCGGTGGCGTTGGGACAGTCCTTGGCAAAATGGCCAGCTTCAATCCCGTCAGTAATCATGGACCAGTGAACTGGCTAAGAGAGCGCGACATACTTTCATTGCAACGACGGCATTCAACGTCGTCAGCAGGGCGAGCCTCGGGGCACTCACGCACTGCGTGCTCTTCCGACCTACATTATTGTTAGTACTTCATGTCTCTCCAGATGACGAAGAGTTCTCACCCGCAGTTACGGCACCCGAACTGGCTCTTCCGAGGCTGGGGGCAATCACGAACGCGATGGCCGATCTCATCGCAGTTGTTACATTTGATTTGCGTGCGTTCCCTTTCCATACGTTCCTGAGGGCAGTTTTTTGCGATATGGCCCATCTCTATCTTCGTGTTAGCGTATCAAGAGCAAGAGTCCAAGTCGGATATACAGTGTATCACTAACCATCGCAATTGCGGCACTTAGGGACATACCGATCAAATGGTTGACCGGCGTCCTCGAGACGCTCAAGATTTGCCTCAGGCGATTCAGGCCAACGAAGGCGCAGAGTTCGGCGAAGCACATCTGGAGAAAAATAGAAGCCGATAGCGTAAGTGCAGTCCAACTTGCCTTGCAAGTTGATCAAGGTCATCACATCATCAACCTCGTGTTCCTTTCGCAATGAAATTTAATAAGTCACTTCATTTCAGCATCAAACCCCTGCTGGAGTACTCACAAGGCCAATGATGTACGTGTTGAATTCCTCCTCGCGCATCTTTCTCTCAATATCTGCCCAGGTTGCTGCAGGTGCAACCTTCGAGTACACTTTGATTGCCTGTCGACTAGTTAGAGGAAGCCCTGGGTCCTTGACCAGCCTATCTTACCTCACGAATATCATCACTGTCGCGTGTACTGTCAGCCTGCTTCAACGCAGCCCAGGCTTCGTCGGCGGGCAGGTCAGGAACATCTGCGAGGTCGAACTTTCGGTTCTCCGTGCAGTCTTTAGCAATGTGGCCTAGAAACCATGGTCAAATTCTGACATTTTCAAACTTCAGAAGGTTACTTACCTTCTCCCTGGCAATTCTTGCAAATGTCGGGCGTTCTCTGAGGGCAGGCAGAGGCAGGGTGTCCCTCGACGCCGCAGTTGTTGCACGTTCCTTTGAAAACCCGAGGCTTGGTGCAATCAACCTTGTTATGCCTAACAGAACCATCAGTATCCAAGTATGATACGAATCAACACGACCCCATTACCCTTCTTCTCCGCAGTTGAAACATGCCCCCGAGGACTTGCGAGGGTTTGGGCAGTCGCGCTTGTCGTGGCTAGCATCGATTCAGTTTTGCATCTCGTTTCGCGTGCTGCTGGTTGCTTACCCTTCTTCTCCGCAATTGAAGCAAGCGCAAGAACCGAATTCGCCATTGTCTTCCTGCCCGAACGCCTTGTCAGGACACATCCGCGTAAAGTGGCCCATGGAGCCGCATCTATCTCTCAGGTAAGCGAAAGAAGCAATCTATATCAGCAGATCTTCTTACTGGCGGCAAGCCGTGTCGCTTGCTTGGCTAGCGCCAGTAGCGCCCGAGTCATCACGCTTGTGGCCAGGCTTCTTGTTCTCATCTTCAGAGGCAGCATGAGATTAGCACCCTGTATTGTCACGTAGGAGATTTGAGCTGCGTCGATGTCTTACCGTCTACATTCGAAGTCCATGTAGAGTCATCATTCTTGGAACCCCAGGGGTCCACACCAGATCCCGCCTGTTCCCAGACGTCGGACATGATGAAGAACTAGATGACCTCATTAGAGTGCAGGTTCTCAGGGGACAATGCGTGATGAAATGCTTTAGTCAAGAGGGAAGTAGACACGTCGGGGGATGGAGGGCTTCGAATGAAAGTCTAGTTTACACAACATCATGGTAGCAGCAACAATGATGGAGACCATCCCAAACTCATGAATTTCGAAGCGTTCGCACGACGAAGGACGTTGCTCATCGGAAGGAGTGACTTACTACTTGGCAATGAGAAGAGTTGGCGCGAGTGGAAGAAAGACGAAGTGGAAGGAAAGGAAAGGAACAGAGAGAAGAAGAGGGGCAGGAGAGAGGAAGTGTAAACACCAGTCAGTGAGAGATGAGTTTGCACCACCAGCCTTTGGTGCGAATCTGTTTCTCTTGTTTGCTTAGAAGGTGAAATTATGCATGTGCAAGTCATAAGAAAACATTCATATTTGGAAAGCCTTGTTAACATATCAAAACACTTCACTACACTATGGAACAGCCCAGAACGACCTGGGAGCAGACTGATCAATGTGAGAACTGAGAACTCAATACTGGCAGCCAGATCGCTGTTTACCGGAAGACTCTGCCCAGCAGACCCCCAGCCAGATTGTTCACGATGCCGCCACCCAGAGCGCTGTTGGCAAAAGTCGACGCTTGGCTAAATTTATCGCAACGCGAGAAGGCAATAGTATTGGTGATCGTAAGAATCAAAGCAATTCCTATTCAGCAGGATTAGCACTCGATTCAGACTTCAAGGCGCGTAGAAGACCACGGGGCAAACTCACCGACTAAGCTGAGCCAGATCACACCAACAAGTCTCACAATGGCAAGAATGGCCAGTCCAACCCACAAGGCAGGAGTCACGTAAAGACTGAGCCAGAAGAATCGCTTATCTGTAGCAGTGACGGTGCGAACGTTGGGGTCAGAGGATTCGAATACCCAGTGGGAGTCGCCAGAGGCTGTGTTGACTTCGTTCCACCATCGCAAGCCAACCAACCGCCGTCCAGCAATATTTTTGAGATAATAGAAGTCCGCGGAGAGGAGGAGGAGTGTGAAGATAAAGACGAGAACGCTATTGATGGGCACGTTAGCTACGGATTGTCCGGGGCTCGGGCATTGTGGCAGATGCGAGGGTTCATACAAGTCGTCAATAAAGAGGACACCAAATAGGTACATTAGCAGGGCGCCTGCACGACCAATTCGTTAGCTGACTGTCTACAATGCGCAGTCATGTACTGAAGCATTTACCGATGCGGATGCCCAAAAAGACAAGCAGCGTGATGGGGTGGGCGCTGAGACGCCAGTTCAGGTCTCCTTGTCCGCCCTGATCCATAATTGCTAGCGCAGAACCAGCTTCGCTCGTAAAAAAAGATTCGAAGTCGCTCAAAGACAGACTTGACGTTTTGCGGGGAGCTTGCGCAGGAGATGATGTGGTCACAACACAGCACGGAGGGCGGTCGTGGCCGGCAAAACGGGGCTTGAACTATACCAGAAGCAGGGCAAATGTACGCACATTAGTGAGCAATTGGTTTAACTTGAGAGCACTGAGAATTCAGCTTCAATCTGTGCTCAACGGAAAGCACCCTGGCTCTGACCGCGAGACTAGCTATAAGATTTATACTCAATCTTTCCACCTGGGCAGGTTATTAACATTGGAATACCTGTGGACCTACACATGCGCGGGTACATATGTCTCGCTGCCCGCGGTCTTCTTCCTAGGTATTCAATGCTCCAACTATGGAATGAATACGTAGCTTGGAACTACGATGTTAGTGGCTTGTTTGTTGAGAATACTTTGTGCGGAATACAGGCAGGAACCGAGATAGGTAAGCGGATTGCCAAAGAAATATTCTCCCGGATCTTGCATCTGACCCTTCCAAGGTTTTATGTCAGATCGTATTTTCTACGAAATGACAAAAAACTCTTTGATGCCTCCTTTAACAGGCTACAGACAGTAATTCTAACAGATTGTACAAATTGGGCTTCATTGATCTTGTCAACCGAGTGTAACAAATCGGAAGCCGGCTAATCTCACTCCTTGACAATCGCCAGCTTCAAATCGAAAGCTATGGCCGTGACATTCTGATTATGATGAAAGCTTTACATACAAACGTAAAGCTTGGTGTTGAGGTCCTCGGCACATGAGCCTTGGCAGCAAGTCTCACTGACACCAGTGCATGCGCCGCCAGCTGTCGACAAAGTTAGCACTTTCACAGCCGCACCTCAAACAGGAGATCTCACCAGGGATGCAGTCAGCATTAACTACAGCAGCAATGGCGCCGATGAGGAGGACACTGAGGAACTTCATAGTGAGAAGTAGTCTGGAAAAGTCGAGGAATGAGGGAGCTGGGTTGATGAGAGATGGTTTGGCAGATAGTTCTTTTCGCGGTGAATCATTGGGCTTCTTATATCATTTCGACCTTCAAATCCGGCTGGTTTCGGAGACCTTGGAAGATCCTGCGATTCAGTTGAGCTGAATCCTTCAGTCCATGGACTGCTTTCGTTCTTCCCGAATATGGAAATCCAGGTGTTGATCCTTGCGTTTATCCCGGAATTCGAATCAGATAAGATCCACGCTTATCTGGGGGCGGACTAGAACAGAGAAAACTTTCGCTTTCGCCCCACAGAATCTAGTTATTTCTCAACAAGTGTGGGGGGTTTAAGGCGAAAGCTTTCTCGGTTTGTAAGAGAATGCCACATTAGCAGATAAATCGGTCTCCAACGAGATTGCTTGGACGGTTTATGTTTTCTGAAACTTGGATCCTTCAAAAGACTACTAATTTGTCCGTAGAGATCACCAAGTTTGGATGAAAGTAAAAGAGCAGACACCAAAGTATCATAACAAAGATCTTCAACAAATAACACCCATCCCATAACCTCACCTCACGATTTCACGATTTCAAACTCAAACTCAGATCTCCTCCTGCCCTTCGTACGGCGAAACCTGCTCCCAAACATATTCGTAACGACCTTGCTCATCCAATTCTGCCATAAACATCATCTCGAGCGTTTTGGCAGGCTCATCGCCAATCGCCAGCTCTACAATCAAACGAGCCGCAACCTTATTACCCTCTTGAGAGAAGAACTTGATAGAAGACCTCCATGTGCTGGCATTTGCTCTGAAGAAGGCTATCTTTTCCACTCCCCTCTCAAAGTCAGTTCGGTCAGCCCCCGCGGCGAAGCGGAGGAAGTTAGGGCTTATCGTGCGCTCGCAAAAGGCCCGTGCTTCGCTGGCATCGCCTGTGAAGAAGCCATCGAGGAAGCCCTTGAAGTCTTCTGGGCGGAGGTTTGGAAGGGCGGCCATTGTGATTGCGATTGGATTAGCTGTAGATTGGCTCAAAAATAAATTGGGTTTGCGGTAATTCCTGACCTCGAATTTAACTCGGCTTGTTCGTGAGGGCAAAAGCGGCTTTAAATAAGCAAAGGATGAAGAGCTGAAAATCCGTGGCCCCCATTTGGGGCCAAGAGCGCCAGCAACGCTCGAGGTGTTAAGGTGTTTATAGCCGAGGCCTGACTGGATACAGCTTAGCTTGGCAAAATACAAGACGGCTAGTAAAGTCCGGGGCAGCTGAGGAAATACCTCATGCTCCTATATGTGGTGCTCCCGCTTAATAGAGTCACTTCGACTACCCCAAGAGATACGTCAATTGAACCTCGATTACATCGCAGGGTGATGGCCGATGCTCGGCCTTCTGATCGTATGCCCACGACTTTGCCCTGCTTTATAGTGAGACTACGAACCTCGCTTGATACGTTACTAGCAGTGCATAGGTCAACTGTTGTATACAAATTCTACTGAATGCAACATCATAATGCATAAAAGAGAAGAACAACATCGTTCCTAGGAGATAATCCCGAATCGAGCCACCCTTGACGTTAAACAAACATTTGTCATTGGTTCCTTGTTTCTAAATCCTCGCGCTTGAGTAGTTGAATCTTACCCAAAGTAAGGTTGGGCTGAATATCAGCCTCTTCATCTTCCACCCGTGCTAAGGACTTGTCGAAGCTTGTGGGGTCAATGCCGAGGATCCCGCCGACATAGCCACCGCGTTCACCAGGAACACTGAATTCCCTGAAGAGGTAGCGCCACTCGTTGAGCCATGACTTCACTGCCTTGCCAATCTTATCTTTGCCGTTTTTTGAGTGGTGGCCTGTGCCTGTGATCGCATATACCACTCGGAGACCCTCAGTAGCGTGCTTGAGAAGAATCTTCTCAAGATAATCAATGGCTTCTTCTGGGTGGAGACCATGAAGATCAATGTAAAGCTCTTCCGAAGACTCGTCCAGGCCTGCCTGGTTCAAGTGTTGATTACGTTCTTCGTAAAGCTGACGGGCTGCTTCCCGGTGACAACGCCGCATAGCGTCGTTTTCGGCCTGGCCTCGAAGCGATAGGGCCTTGGCTGCCCGTGCGTCGTTGCGGTTCCACGCTTGGGCCGCACTGTGAATCGTGTCAGTCAAGAATACTCAAAATGATGGGGTTAGATCATTACCTCTGTAGAAACTTATTTCGGACTGTCCCATGGCGGATGGCCTCAGTGCGATATTTAATATATTGCTGATTCGCTCTTGATCCCGTCTCAAGCCAGGGGATATTCTGGGGTGGTAGGATCGACTGAGCAGCAGCGGTATTCTCACGGCTTTTGGTCTCTTTACTTGTCTTAGTGGACTTCCCTTTGCTCGGAACAGGAGAAGGAGACATGCGGACCACGTCGGCGAGAGATGAAGGGATGTTTTCTTTATTTGTGCCGGAATCGCGATTGTTTTGACCGCCCCGTTTCCCATGATGTTTCTTGCTTGCATTTTTCGCACTGACAGCAGCAAGCGTTGGGAACGCGTCTGGGTCATCCATCGACAGAGCTGTCGGGTTCAGCTCTCGGTTCTGGTGTCGACTAGTCGGACGCGAAGTCGGCCGTGAATTTGGGCGACCAAGATGGGTCATGCTTCCATTCCGTCTTCCCATGCCTGGGAACAAGCCAGGTGGGGTAGCTTTGCCTCCAGCCCCGGAGAGATGGACAGGATACCGGCCACTGTATTGGTTACCCCATTGATCCTCCATAGTGACCGAGGACTGCAATGGCGGGAAGGCATCGGAGCCACTGTCAACCTGGAAGAGAGATCCTGCCGACGGCGATGCTGGCCGACTGTCCGTGACGCTCAAATTAGAAACAAGTGCCGAGGGATCGTGCGAGAACGGGCAGCTGTCCCCAGCTAAGCAATTTCCATTCACCCAGTACCTAATGTGGTCAGATATGCAGCCCAGGGGGAATGCCACAAAACAAGGCTAACTTACTTGCAGAGATGGGCCGTTAAGTCATGACTGAAGCGGCAATCTGCACGAAGACACTGGCCATGCGACAGGTAAAATTTGCAGACAACCGGACTTCGACCGTTCCCAGATGGAGTGAGGGGACGAGACTGATCCATTGCCATAGATTTACCTACCAGGATACGGGTGTCCTCTTGTTGTTTGGCAAGAGTCTCAGCCTCTATATCCTGCGAAAGCGAGGCAATAGTAGCACCTAGGTCATAGCTGTTCGCTTCCAGCGCAGCTTCGATTTCATCGTTTGAGCGCTTGTCCCCTAGAACAGTACGCAGAATATCATGCGGGCTCATATCCGGCACAAATTCAGCCGCAGTCGCACTGAGCGCCCCAGGGACGCTCAGTCCCCCGAGGGAGGATGTTGTGCTGTTGGCATCATCCGCCACAAGCCAATCGACGTTGCTGTCACTCCCAAAGTCTCCGTAGAACTCAGAGAGCTGGCTTTGGTCGGAGAATTCATAGGCATTCAAGTTCGGCGAGTGTGGAATTGGCTGTGCGAGGGCCAGTCGGGGAGATGGCCGTGGAGAGGTAAACGGGGAAGCGGTTGAGGAGAGTGGAGGCCGGGAGAATGCCCCGCGCGAGCTCTGCACCCATGAGGTGCTCGCAGGGCTTGTGCCCAGATTCGAGGGGGATAGCGGCGTAGCAGACCGGGCCATCTGCCATGGCGCAGGAGACGATCGGCGAATGACGGTGTGTCGAGGAGGGGGAGGAGACGAGTCGGGGAGGGTGCGATTGCGATGCCGCCATAATATATCCAGCACAGCGTTCTCTAGCGACGAGCCCGCCAGCGAGGTGTTGGCGCGCAGAAGATCCTCGATCTTCTCCACCTGCTCTTCTTCATCGAGCAATTGGTCCTGGAGGATCTCGAGGCTCTTCTCCAGCAGCTCTTCCGACACCATGTTGTCGAAGTAGCCGGAGAGAAGGGGGGCGAGAAAGCGGGGAAGGAAGAAAATAAACAAAGTACTCAGGCAAAGGAGCTAAAGTAGCAAGGCGACGCGATATCAGAATCAAGTAGGATAGAAAGGGCAAGTCTCAGGCGAGGGCGCATCAGAGCACCAGGGCCATCTTCTTTGATAAGGTGGCTGGCGATGGATCAAGGGGGGGGGCAAACAACAGATCACCAAACAGCGAGAGGCACGGCAAGGCGCAGAAATCACATCGCAACGCGCTGAAGCAACAGACAGAAAGGGCACAGGAAAAGGTGGGTATTGAACAAAGAAGCCGAAGGAGGGGCGGGAGAAAGGAGATCAACAGTGTAGATGGCGAGTCTGAGCGCCCCCACAAGCGCATTGTACGGAGTATAGGATACAAATATCTCTACGGGTATTTTATTTATTTTTTATTTCTCCACGGAATGATTTATTATTTACTCTTTTCAGGCAGGACTCCTGGCAATGCGACCATGCTTATGCTGGAGTGCTGGAGTGCTGATGTGCTGGTGCTGGACGGCTGAGCTGAATGGAGTGTAAGCAGCCAAAAGTACTTGGAGTACGGAATATGTACTCGTACAGCAGGATTATTCCAGACCTACGGAGTACCAAGATTGGACTTGCCTTTAGATCCTCTAGTCTATATACAGGGCTATAGAAATCACCTATCCTCTACTCTAATTAGAATCTTATCACCAAAGGATCCGGTCCAGCTCTTGGCTCATAGCCTCGACTTCTATCCAATGTCTTGGTCTACCTCGCGCCGATCGCCGAAGCTCCCGCGATTCCCCAGATCCGATCCCTGCCCCAACACCCGTAGACGTCCTGATCTTACCCTCGCCATCACCTCCCTTCACAATGCCTGCGGACTACGAGTCCACTGCACGGGCATTGGCTGTCTCAACCTCGCCAGAGCCCTCCCCTCCCCCTGATTATGAAGACGAACAGCCACTTTGGGGCCACGGGCGGCGAAACTCCCGACCGGGCCAGGCAGCTTCCACGCGCGACCAGTGGATCAACAAGGCGAAGGCATTCTATCGCCAGGCAAACGAGAGATGGGAACGAATGACACTCTGGCAGAAGATTGGCTTCTATGCTGCATCATTTGCCAGCGGTGCTCTAGGAATTGGCTTCTTGGTTCTCACAAGCAAGGTGTTCATCTGGCTAGAACCCGTCGCTGAGCGCTGGGAGCACTCTCCGCTGGTTGCTTTCGTGCTGTGGCTGTGTGTCTTTTTCGTCTCATTCCCGCCATTGGTAGGCTGGTCGACCTTTGGCACTGTCGCTGGCTATATATTTGGAGTCTGGAAAGGGTGAGTCGAAGATCTTGCTTCATTGTAGCCCGACGGGCGTGTCTGCGAACGAAACTGACCGATTTTCGATCATAGATGGCTGATTTATGCCACTGCCACTGTCCTTGGATCTACCGCCTCTTTTATCGTATCGCGTACATTACTGTCGACTTTTGTGAATCGCTTGATGGAGCGGGACAAGCGCTTTGCTGCGCTGGCTCTTACTCTCAAGTATGATGGACTGAAGCTTCTCTGCATGATTCGTCTATGTCCACTTCCATACTCCATCTGCAATGGCGCAGTCTCGACCTTTCCTACCGTTCAGCCTTTGACATACGGACTAGCTACGGCGATCATCACGCCCAAGCTCCTTGTGCCGGCGTTCATCGGAAGCCGCGTGCGCCTCCTCTCAGAGAAGGGAGGAGAGATGAGCGCAGGCTCCAAGGCCATCAACATTATCAGCATCATTGTTTCGGTCTCAGTCGGCGTTGGCACGGGCTTTTACATCTATCGCAGGTTCGTCCCATTGCCCCGCAGTCTATTAGTCTGAAACCAGAGGCACTAACACTTTATTTTTTCTAGAACCCTGGCCCGCGCGAAAGAGCTGGAAGAGCAGGAACGCCGCGGCATTCGTCAGTCCCTCGATAATGACCATGCTGCAAATCGCCCACATGGCCGGTTTTCCGACGACGAGGCCACCAACACAGCCGCCAACACGCTTGCCCGAGACGAGGAAGCGCGCATTGGGTTCGGCGATCTTGACGATGACAACGTCGACTTGGTGCTCGACGACGATAGCGGGAGCGACTCGGGACGATGGCAGCGATCGAACCGGAGATCCTACCATGATGAGTTTACGGATAACGACTCGGACGAGTTCACAGGCAACGCGGAAGCATTTGGGCTGCACCGGCATGTGCAGCAGTAGAATAAGCATAGAAGAATATTTACCATTTATATCTTCATAGAGTCGAGTCTAGTAGTAGTAGTAGTCAACTGAGGCGGACTGAGTAATACGCCGCTTCCGGACTTCGAGGCACGGGCTCCTTCCTCCTTCGATTCTGCAAGAACAGATCGTGATTTCGAGGAGAATGAAACTTCATTCCTGCACCTTCTCGTAAGTCTCGCTTGGCTCTGCCTCTGCTTCTGCTGAATGCCTTGAACTTCTTTCTCTGGAGCAGTCTAACCTCGCGTTGGCAGTTGACCTGCGGCTCGGACGCTATGGCTTGATCAGTGCCAGCATGATTGAACATTGGATGCTTGGGCTTCTATACTGGATCCCTCCAAAGAATACTCGTCTTCTCATCCAGGATGGAGTTTCACGGTCTTCCAGCGGGCCGGTCGGACATTGGGGACAAACCGCCGCGCTATAATCTGATGGAGGCCTCCATGAAAATGCAGACTGTGGCAGGCATCCCCAGTCAAGCAGCGTATGTAGAACATGTGGTCAAGGGATATCCAGAGCAGCAGACGACCATGTCTTCACAGGATCAATCATCTGAGCCCCCGGCGAAGCGGCAAAGAACATCCCTCCTTTCTACAGACCAGGTGTCTAGCGACTACCAATATCCGCTGAAGACCTCTAATTATAACTGCCCAAATCCGCTTTCAAACAGTACGTTGATGGTGGATAATTCCCTTGCAGACTCATATACCAGCGGCGCCAGCAATACTCCTGCCGCATCGACAGTATCAACTTGTTTAACATCATCCTTCGATCCGCCGGACTCTAAATCACCCCCCATGACACCCACCCTGACTAAATCTACCCCTCTCTTTCCTTATGGAGCCCGGGCGCTTCAGAATATCAAAATTGATAAAGCGAAGTGTCGACCGCGCTCCTCCATCCCAGCCAACTTGCCCCCTGCTACGTACGGACAACAGTGCGTGGCATCTGCTTATGCATCCCGACTAGATCCATTTACTCTCCATCCGAAAGAACAACAGGCTTTGCAGAACGATCTCTGCCATAATCATGTCACCATATATCTGAACATCCGCAACGGTATTCTACGCTTGTGGTCACGCAATCCGATGGTCAGTGTCAGTCGAGAAGAGGCACTGGGCTGCGCAAAGGATTACAGATGGATGAACTTGGCTTCCTTTGCCTATGACTGGCTAGTGCGGAATGGATACATCAATCATGGCTGCGCCGAAGTCCCTATTCCTCCTGTAGCTCCCCGGCGAGGGCGGCGAAGAGAGGGGCCTGTCATTGTTGTGATTGGAGCTGGTGTAGGAGGCCTTGGTTGTGCACGACAGCTGGAGGGACTTTTCCGTCACTACCGTGACTCAGATACAAACCCTCATGTCATCGTTCTCGAGGGCCGCCGTCGTATTGGAGGGAGAATCTATTCACATCCTCTTCAGAGTCTGGATTCAGAGGAATTGCCGAATGGACTGGTCCCAAAGGCCGAAATGGGTGCCCAAATCATCGTTGGCTTTGACCGAGGAAACCCCCTAGATCAGATCATTCGTGGTCAGTTGGGCCTATACTACCATATGCTGCGGGACCTTTCTACCATCTACGATGCCGAGGGCTCACCGGTGCGTGAGGTACAGGATGCGATGGACCAAAGGCTTTACAACGACTTATTGGACCGCACTGGGTTTTATCGCCACAAGGCTCTTATCACGCCAGCCGCAGAAGGTGACCGAGACATGATAGAGGAAGGTCGAGAATCTATCACGGATACCGGGATTTCGGTCAAAGTTTATGAAGATGCACGAGCTTCAGGGACCACTCATTTACTAGTTCCAACTAAGCGCGTGCGTCGGCGGCGCGGGGTGGGACACAAGACAGCAGAAACAAGACCGATCGGTGTTGAGACCGGAGACGACGTGGGGCTTTCTAAAGAGCAGCCTGCGGCCCTCACTTGCCAAGAGACTGGCTGGGAATTGAATCCAGGCGTCTCTGTTGATGACACGGTTGAACTGGATGACATCGCCAGTGCCGCGCCCAAGCAGACATTGGGCACCGTGATGGATGAGGGAGTCAAGCAATATCAACGTATGCTTCCATTGACACCCAAGGACATGCGGCTATTAAACTGGCATTTTGCAAATCTGGAATATGCAAATGCAACAAACATCAACAGGCTGAGTCTTTCGGGCTGGGATCAAGATATTGGGAACGAATTCGAGGGGGAGCACTCGCAAGTGATCGGCGGCTATTCTCAATTGCCTTTTGGACTCTACTCACTGCCGAATAAGCTGGATGTTCGCACCAACAAGACCGTGAAGAACATCTCTTACGATCCCACTGGCTCCAGAAACCGGAAAGCAACCATTTGCTGCGAAGATGGCGAGCAATTTTTGGCAGACCACGTCGTTTATACTGGCTCTCTTGGCACTCTCAAGCATCGCACGATTCAATTCAACCCTCCCCTCCCAGATTGGAAGCTAGGAGCAGTTGATCGGTTAGGCTTTGGAGTCATGAACAAAGTGGTACTAGTATTTGATGAAGCTTTTTGGGATACTGAGCGTGACATGTTTGGCCTTCTTCGTGAGCCAGACGACCGCGACAGCATGGTCCAAGAAGAATATGCGAAGAACCGTGGACGGTTCTACCTGTTCTGGAACTGCATGAAAACAACTGGACTGCCTGTCCTCATTGCACTGATGGCAGGCGATGCTGCGCATCAAGCCGAGCAAACTAACGATGAAACGATCATCTGTGAAGTCACCAGCCAGCTTCGAAATGTGTTCAAGCATAAAAGAGTGCCCGATCCTTTGGAGACCATCATCACTCGATGGGCTTCGGACAAGTTCACCTATGGCAGTTACTCGTACGTGGCCTCGGATGCTTTGCCGGAAGATTACGATCTCATGGCTCGCAATATTGGGAATTTACATTTTGCGGGCGAGGCTACGTGTGGTACCCATCCAGCAACGGTGCACGGTGCATATCTTTCAGGCCAGCGCGCTGCTGCCGAAGTAATCGAATCAATCATCGGTCCGATCGAGATTCCTAATCCGTTGGTACCAGAGAAAGCTTCCAGCACAGTTGCAACTCCACCGCGTGGCAAAGCGAGCGACACTTCCACAACAGGCACCCCAGTGGAAGCAAAAGCCAAGTCATCGAACACGCCATCCAGTCAAGTCAAAATTGAAAAAGCTCGCAAAGAAGCCTACGAGAGAGCCTACTGGGATGAGATATACGCAAAGCTCGGCCCTCAGCCAATACATCCCCCAAAGGCTCCCCTAAACCCTTTCCTCATGTACCAGAAGGACTACTGGGTAAAGTGCCGTGACCAATGCGAAGCGACGTTGCACGCGACCAAACCGGGCGCTAAAGTACCCCGAGACGTTATTCGTCACGCACTCGGCCAGATGTGGCGCAATGCCCCTATAGAAGAGAAGCAGCCTTATCTTAAACGCGTTGAGGAGAATCGTCTCTCTAACGAGACTCAGCTTCAAGACTGGAGGGTACGCGCGGCTGAGTGGGATCGTCGCTCATACGAGGTTAAAGATCGTTGGCAAGAGGAGAACCCCTACGAGAAGTGGGAGGGACCACCGGCCGCATAGCAGTGCCCAATTTCACGTTCATCTGCCTTGATCTGGTATATCAGTGATCTTGCGATGGTACGAAAGAACGTCCTATGAGAGATAGCACATCCTTGTCTATCTTATATTGGCTTGTATCTCTAGAAGTTTAGTCACTACACAATACAGCATTGGAATACCCCCATTAGCCATTTCTGAGAGCTTAGTGTATAATCAGGTCCCGTAACAGCCCTTGCTTTGTGAATTCTGGTTCCCAAATCAAAGCCCTGGCTCATTTCAGTTCATTGTGTCCGGAGCACATTTCAGGACTTATGAAACCGCTTCAACCGTGGACTTCCCGCAAATAGATTTCATTATTGTCCCATACCTCTCTTGGCCAGAAATAAAGAGTCTGTGATCGAATTCCTTGTCGAACGTGACATTAGGGCTCAAGAATCTTGGTACCAATTTTCTCACGACCTAGACAATGGGCAGTCAATATGGCTTGGCTGTTCATTCAGTTGCATGACGATGAAATCTTGCATACACCTCTCGAAATAGGATGACCTATAATTATGCACTGTGTCTGAAGATGGGCAATGCCGTACGCGATTCCCTTGATTACTCCGGACCAGCAAACATTCCAATGAGACGAGTCCATTGTGCCTTTTCTCGAATACCACAGCACATAAACTATAATTCTGTCCCTAATTAGTTTGAAACAGGCCTTTGATACGAAACTTTGAGAGCCCTTGGGTACTTAAGAATTATAAATCTCTCCAGTCCCAACTGATTCTGAGCATCAAACAAGATTCATTACATAAAAGAAAAAGGTCAACTCAAAAGACCTGGGTGGACAGAACAGCGTTCAGAGATTAGCACAGCCAGGTCACCATGTCCTCTAACACGCGAAGAAACATTAGATACAACTTGCCATTAAGGGCGGTCTTCGAAAGTATCCGCAGAGGCACAAGATCAACTGGGTCACGTTCCAGACGTAGGATCCGCAAACTGTTTCAAGGGCCCCCAGGCCCGCCGGGAGCCCAGGGGCCACAAGGGGAGCGAGGACCTGACTGACCTGATGGTGACTGGGGAAGACAGGGAGAGGACGGCTCTGATGGCTCCGATGGAGAACCAGGATCTGACGGAGCTGAAGGTGGCCAGGGTCCCAAAGGTAAACGGGGTCGTCAAGGCGCGACTGGTCCTCGAGGCGAGGATGGTGAGCCTGGTCCTCCAGGCGAAAAGGGTGACGATGGCCCTCAAGGTGAGCCTGGACAAGACGAAGAAGAGGACCCTGTCTGGGGACCCATTAGACGACGTCAAAGACAAGCTCAATTGCGGGCAAAATTACCAATACCACCATTCCAATCTCCCCCAGTAAAAAGGAAAGGCAAGAGTCAAGATATACGCATGGACCGTGACGAGCTTCGTGAAATAGGAGCTCGGTATATGAGATGGATTGAAAACCCATCGGAGAATGATTGTCCCATTGCTCCCCACTCGCTAACATTCGAGGATATGGTGACTGCTGCGCCGCACATGCAATTTGACGAGCGACAGCATCGTGTCGGCAACTTTGTGCGGCCAATGAATTACGGTTTATTGCTCCCAGAGGAGACTGGTTTGCCGGTAGACGCCGAAGAATTTACAGCGTGGGACTTGTATTTCACAGACGCTACATACGAAGCTATTCTTCAACAAAGAGGGGTTCAAATGACTGGCGGTAGTTTATTCACTGGCCGAGGAGCTCCAGGCCTGTTGATTATGGACAATCTCATGCGTGAGAACGATGAAATGCCTTATATGTCTGATATCGGGATTACTCTTTATACTCGTAAATACGGTGACATAAAAGGCTTGCAATATGTGTTTGTCACTTCAATCGTAAATGAGCAGACAAACATATATGTCAAAACAGAGCTTTATCCCGACTGGCCGTGCCATGAGCCAGAAGAATATGCTAATGGGACTGAGGAGTTTGAAGAGATTATTGGTACTCGTATTGGGCGCGTGGTGGCGAATCTTATGCTTGGGGGCTTTGAGAGAGGCACTTACACAATCTCTAATATTCTTATGTACGAATACAATGGCTCGCTGAATTTCCGTTTCGAGATAAAAACGATGCCCAGTGAAGATGAGCCGGCCGCCAAAAGGAGAAAGAGCGGGTGAGGGCAAGTTTAGGCAAGACAGGTGGAAGGGGGGTAAAGATGGTATCGAAGGCAGTCAGTCGAGAATTAACTACTTGTCAATATTCAATTTACCACGGTTCTGCTTCTATTACGTACAGATAATTTAGCTTGTATTACTTCATCGAATATAGATGCCAATGTTTGAAGATTTTGTCTATATCTATTTCTATCAAATCACTCGCGAATGATTCAAATCTACCAAGACAAGATTTGGCAGGGAAGAGCGGCAACGCCAACCCAAGCAATGGAAAATATCAGAATCCGTGACCATGGTAGAATAAGGAAAAGGGGAATATGCATGACAGATGGTAATATGGAGTCAGGTTCTAATCTCCGCAGGAAAGGCGAGGAAGGGGTGCAACATGGGGTATAATCTAAACGTGGGGCTTGGGCTCCTCGCCAATCTCAGAGATGAACTTCTCGGCTTCGAGAGCAGCGACACAGCCGGATCCTACAACTCGTATTAGTAAACGCAGCAGATGAATAGAGTGAGAATAACATACCGGCACTGGTAATGGCCTGGCGGTAACGCTTGTCTTGGACATCGCCACAAGCGAACACACCCTCTACGCTAGTGAAGCTGGTGCCGGGCTTGGTGATAATGTAGCCATCCTCGTCGATGTTGACTTGGTCCTTGATCAAAGCATTGGCGGGGTCGTGGCCCACGGCGTAGAAGAGACCGTTGGCCTCAACAATCTCCTCCTTGTCGTCGGTGACATTCTTAACGCGAAGGTGGGTCATGAGACCGTTAGGCTTGGCCTCGCCAATGACCTCGGTAGCAACAGTGTTGAATCGGACGGTACACTTGGGGTGAGCGAGCAGACGCTCAGCCATGACTTTACTGGCGCGGAGCTTCTCCTTGCGGACCAGAACGGTGACATGGCTACCGTACTTGGCCAAGAACATGGCCTCCTCGGCCGCAGAGTCACCACCACCAATGACGTACAGAGGCTTGTTGCGGAAGATTGGAACAGCACCGTCGCACACGGCACACGCGCTGATACCGTTCTGCCAGAACTTCTCCTCGCCGGGCAGGTCCAGACGACGAGCGTTGGCACCGGTGGCGATGATAACAGCATCGGCGGTACGAGCGGGAGCACTGTCGGGCCCGTCGTTCCATTCAGTCCACATCTTGAAGGGGCGCTGGGAGAGGTCGAGTCTTGAGATGGTCTCGGTGATAATCTCAGTGCCAAATCGCTCAGACTGCTTGCGCATGTTGTCCATCAGCTCGGCGCCGCCAATGCCGCTTGGGAAACCGGGGAAGTTCTCGACGTCGGTGGTGGTGGTAAGCTGACCGCCGGCAGCGGTGCCGTTGGCAAGCATACCCTCATAGAGAACGGGCTGGAGTTCGGCACGCGAGAGGTAGATCGCGGCAGTGTGCGCGCCAGGGCCGGAGCCGATGACTACAGAGTGTCAGACGCATGCCTTCGCTCGTCTCTTGAAGAAAAACTTACTAACTACTTTGGAGTGGGCCATTCTGGCTTGGTTTATGCAATTGACGCGCAAAGGCGTCGAGAGAGGCTGTGAAAGAACCGAGGGGGGGGGAGGGGCCTGTTGATGAATTGAGGCGGCGGCGGCAGTGAAACCCAAGGACCGGAGGGCGGCTGGAAAACGGCGGAGCGTAGAGGAAAACAGCTTGAAGGTGTTGTCTTAAGACGAGGGAGAAGTGGGAGTTGGGGGGGTAGAAATGAGATCAGTCCGTAGCTTACTGAGTACTCCCAGAATTATTCATTGGCAGCGTCGAGGCCCCTCGCTTTCTAAGCAGGTCCACACGTGAGCAGTCTCGACCTTCCGCGCAATCACATCACCCACTTTTCCTGGTTCCGGCGCCCGATCCTCCATTTGCTTCTACGCTTATCTACGAGTACTCCATAGTATACTGTATTTGTAGAGGAACTTGGCATTGCCAGTGGGCTCTGGATTATGCGTCTTATCGATAACGATCCGCCTGATTGATAACGCCCTTTTGGCCTCGGCCCATGTCTTTATAGTAATCAGGACCTACTTCGTAGTCTCATGGGGTAGGCCTGCAAATAATCGAGACAGTTCGCTGTCAGTGGTTACCCTGAAAAACGTATGCGGAACATATGTTTTTCTCTGTTAGTGCTGGAAAACCGGGACTTTCCACCAAAAAGGTGTTTGAAAAAAAAAAAGAAGTGATCAAGGCAGGGCTCGAACCTGCAATCTTTGGTGATCATTGACACTGGCATTTTTCTGCCGGTACTCACCGAAAACCAACGCCGTGCCATTTGGCCACTTGACCAAGCTTTTGAAAAATTTGCTGTGATGACGCCAGACCCTACACACACGGTAACTCCTTCCAGTTTTGCACATCGGTATTGTACACCGAATGTACTCATCTTCAGGCTAGACACGGCCGAGCTAAAGGATTAATGATGGCTCAGGCCTTACAGAGTCAGTGCTACAATCCCAAGCCAACCAAGCTGCTCTGTTAGGGCCGGTTAAAACAATGAGTAATGCCCGCACGTGCGTGCCTCAAGTGCACCCGCCCACGCCGTACATTTGCATGGCTTGGTAGAAAAATATATTACCAAGGTTTGTTTTTGATTCTTCAAATACTAGAGATACTCGACAGCACCTCATACAATTGCCAGATACCCCGAAGCTACGTTTTAGGTTGAGAGGTGAGCGAAGTCCAAGTTACTATGGGATGTACGTGGTGCACTTAGGGCACGGGTAGCAAACCATGCGCAACTACGAGCCTGACAAGGCAAGTCTGTAGGAGGCCATGGGGCTAAGCTTTGTACTTAAAGCATATGGCTATGGAATTCAATGAGCAAGTATCACAAGGAGTACAGAAACAAGTCATCATACATCAGCTTTGCTGTTGAGACGTCAAAGGCAGCCGTGGTGTAGCTCCGTGTGGGCCCCTTTGATGGTCAAAGCTACAAGGAATAGATTCAAAAACATTCTGGCGAGTCTCACTATGAAATAATGCTACCTTGCATAGTAGATGCAGAATCAAAAGGGAATATCTGCCCGGCATGTAGGGCAGGTTTTTTGTCCAGTCTTCACCCAATCGACTATGCATTTCTCGTGGAACCAGTGACCACAAGGCAGCGCGATGACCTCCGCGTTCAATTCAGTCTGATCCATACAGATACTGCAGGTCAATTCTTGGTTATCTGGAGGAGCCTTTTCAAGTACTTCCCAAAGCCGTATCTTCAGAAAGCCGGAAATCGCTCGTCCGCCATGACCACGACTGCGACTGTGATGGTGCTGGTGACTGTGACTGGAACTCTGAACAGGATGACCTTGGCTGGGACTATGACTAGAGCCGTGGTGACTTTGGTGGTGCCCCGAGTGGTGATGCTGGCCATGACTGCGAGAAGACGCCGGCTGTGGCCTTGCTTGGTCTCCACGTGGGACTGGCTGAGATGTAGCATGACTTCGGTGGTGCCCCGAGTGATTATGCTGGCCATGACTGCGAGAAGACGCCGGCTGTGGCCTTGCTTGGTCTCCACGGGGGCCTGGCTGAGATGCAGCAGGATGGCGATGATCACGACATGGCCCGTCGGGGTCGCTCACCAGAGTACCTGGCCTATGCCTGCGGCATCCAGTACACTGATAAGACTGTGCACTTCTGCTCCATCTCACGGTACATTCACGAGTTGCTCGTTCCATGATGGCTATGGTAAATCGTGTATTGATAAGATTGTTAAAACTTGGAGTAGAGTGGATATTGTGAACATACTCATGCTCGAGGGCTGCCCAGGTTTATAAGTGAGCCAGTCGTTCCAAGGGTTCTTTGAGGAGTTTTCATGCTATTATTTCGCCATTCATAGCCATTGTGTATGCATAAAGCGTTTTGTTGATCCTCGAACTTCACAAAGTAAAATTTCTTGGCTTTTTGGAAACTCAGAAAGGGGCGGGGTTGTTTTGTATCTGAGTGACGAATGCATGCATGACCCCAATGAATCTCTTTGAGATGTTTGTGACGAGATGAGCTCGGTGGCTAAAAGTCGCCATCGTGAGTCAATGCGCCTGTAAGATTCTTGGACTACGATGTTACTAGGTAGGATAACAGAGCACCTACGGTGTTATGTTCCTACACTCCGTATGCAAATATCATATGCGCATAAAAATCCTGCACAAGCAGTTGGATTCGCTCCAGATATAATTAATGGGTTGTGTCCGGCAAAGCCTTGACTCCACAGAAACGCCGACGTAAATCGTAATAATGTACATCAAATCATCCCGAACCACTTCTTTCGTGGCTTGACCGGCTCATAGTCTTCTTCATAGTCATCACCCTCGTCTGGAGATGATCCTGCCAAGGCTTCTGGAGGAAGTCGCTGGGACACCTCTGTGCCTGAATCATCGCTCCCGGGATCTCCATATTGTTGTGGAGAGGCACCGGCAGCATTTGCCCGTGTGTTTACGGCAGTGTCAGTGTCATCATATTCGTCGGGTTCTTCTTCATCATCTTCGTCATCGCTGCCAGGCGCAGCATCGGAGTCTTTCTTTTGTCGTGGTATTCGTAGCCATTTGCGCCAGCCCTTGACGATTTGTGTTGGGGGCGGATCATATTCGGTACCCTCATACTTAAGTGCAGGGACAAGCAATTTGTATGGCACTGTGATGCCGGAAGGATCATGTGGGCTGATCTCCATATTCAAGGTGATCGCTAAGCCGCCCTCAAGATCAACAAATGTGCCGACGCCATCGTCGCCTTGTTTGCTTGTCTTCCATGTTGCCTTTTCACTGAGATTTGTTGGTCGGCGGTGGAATTTACCGGGCTGTGGCTCTTCTTGGTGGGCACCGGGAAAGTAACTATCGCTGTTTTCAATAGGCCTGGAGATAGGAGGAACATCGACGCTCGAGCGTCTCTTGGGGAAGCCACTATCTCGGCCAAAGCTCATGGTTCTTGTAGGTGGCGGACCGCGGTTCGAAAGTCTTCGGAAGAGGCCACCAGCTGGCTTACCACTGACAGGAGGGCCTTTCTCACCACGACCCAACGATAGAGTCCGTTGGAGCATATTTGGCCGTGCCTCAGCTGGGGGTGTGATCTCTGAATCCGGTGTCCCAGGCGGTGTTGATCCTGGGAGGTACTCTCGGATACTGCACCAATTTCGTCGAGGAAGCAGACGCTTGTTGTTACGCGACTTGCCATCGACGTCCTGAGTGAAGATAGGAATGACATCTTCATCTGTGTTGGAGTCCATGTGGTGGACAGTGTTGCGTTTGTTTAGCATATCAGTAATCAATTCTGTCTCCGGCGCGTCGGCAATCGCTGAAGAAATAATGTTGGGCATGTATCGGTAATCCTTGTCTTTGCCAATCCCTAATTTGGGGTTGGAGTAGAATTGGCCAATACCTGCGAGATGCACATCACCACTGCGAAAGGCATTAGTATTCATCAAGCAAGATTAATTTCTGCTCTCTTACCTTAAGATTGTAACTCTGATAGACTTCTCTGCGGCAAGATCTTGTAGATCCTCGATCAGGTAAGTCCGCTCGGATTTGAGTTGTTTGCCAGCCCAGTGGTCATCAAACACCTCAACACCCCCAACTGATCCAGATCGGTTGGTCAGGCCGCCCAGCATACCTGCCTTACCGAGTGACTTGCGGCTGTTCAGGAAGTTTTTAAGCATTGGCTGCATAATGTTAGTATATTTCGGGCAGGCAAGACTATGACCACTTACCACTCTTGGATAGGCAACAGGCACACTGGAAAGTACAATCAAGTGTTTGACCTCCCCTTTGTTGATTTCCTGATGGCATCGATCCCAAATACGATCGCACGTTTCCTCGCTGAGGACCTCATCACTTTTGCGTTCAGTCCGGCAGTCCAGACCCAGGAACATAACATCATGACCCAGAGACATGAACAGGTTGCGACTTGGCTGTCCAATATATGGACCTGGGTTGGCACCCAGGACCCAGCTCGGCTCCTCCGACTCGGTCTCATCTGGCACACTATGATGCTGGAACAGGAGATAATACTTGAAAGCAATCTTGCCCAGACCCGAAATGACCATACTCTTCATGAAATCCTCATTGTACGAGCCATAGCCTTCGAAAAGTTCATGGTCATTCCACATGTTGACCATGGGTATCTGCGAATTGGCGAGGGAGTAGAGACCCTGTGAGAACCACGACGCATAACGCTCTAAGTAGAAGTCTTCGAGCTCAGCACGGAACTCCGGGGTGAAAGGGGTCCCATATCTCTCAGCAGCATTCTTTATCTTAATCCACTCGCTGAAGAATTGTGACTCAGTGATGATAGAGTCGTTGAATATCTGATCACCGCCACCAATCATCACATGGAATGGGCGAGTTTGATGCTCATTCAAAATGTCACGCCAAAGCGGATCAGGCCCACAGAAAGCATTTGTATCCACAGAGGGACCAAACCCATTGCCAGTGTGGTACATGATATTCATAGGCTGGTCCTTCGCGGGTACCCAAAAGCCAAGAGCGGGACCTTGGTTGATACGATAAGCAATGCGTTGCTGTGTTGCGCTGAGATCGATTTCAAGGTTGAACCTCCAGAAGGTAACATCTCTTGCGGAGTCAGCGTAGAGGCGAACTCCAGGAACATCTCGATACAGCTCAGCTGTTTCTCCATCAACGGAATGAATGCGGTTTGAAGGAATCGGCTGCTTAGACCCTTCGGAGCTGTAGTCAATGATGCTCGGAGAAAGCTCGTATAAACCATCATCGTTCTCGACGGCAGAAAGATCAAGTTCTTCTTCAATGTAGTCGACAGGCTTCACATACAGTGGTCTTCCGTCCCGTCCGACTTTCATCAGCCCAGCAGTGGGGTCGATATATTCTGGTGCGAGCTGGACACCATCTTCTTTGCTGATCTGCGCTGGGGGAGGAGGCAAGAGATTCATAGGCTGGGAGAATAGTCGCAGAGTAGGCGGTGTTTCATAAGAAGAGCGAGAATCCTTGGTAACAATTAAAATGGAACCTCGCCAGGTCTCCTTGCTGATAGGACCTTGGGGCCCATCCGTGTGCGTCTTTTTGAGTCCTGTATAACGCAGCAGTGGGCCAGATCGCAGAAACAGCTTGGGCTGAAAGTTCTTATGCTCAGTAGCTCCTGTTAACTTTTGCGCTGGCGTTTGGTAGTTCTTTGGCAGAGCTCTGCTCTTTCGTCGATTAGTTGTCCCGCCAGCTTCCCACCAAGCCTTGCCTCGATCAAGATCAATGTGTTGAAGGTCAAAGTCTGCAGCCCCCAGACGTGCAATTGGTGCGTTCTTCCACTCGAAAATGGGCGGTGGCGTTGGAGGAGGCACGTCAAATGAAACGGATTGATTCTTCTTCGGCTTTGTATGCGACTCAACGCTTCCTTGCGCAGCGCGGGCTGCTGGGGGCGTCTCCAACCTCTCGTCGCTTCCGACAATGGCAGCTGCTTTTGGTGGTGCCATCGCTGGGACCACTTGTGCCATAGGGACTTTCGCTGGTCTAGGTGGTCCTCTTTGAGAAACGGAGCGGGCTTCTGCACCAGGCGGCCCAGGTTGAGGTGGGCCAGTCATGGTAACTGCTCTCCGATGCACAGTTCCTACCTTCGCAGTCTGTGGAGCAACAGCTTCCGCACGCGCGTATCTCTCTTCAGCTGGGGGACGCACGTCTGGATATCGAGGGTTCATCGATGCAGCTCTGTTATGCCGGCCAGATGGCCCTTGCGCTGATTGTACAGGACGCGGGGCGCCTTCGAGGACGGCCTGCTTTCGAGAGCCACCGCGCGGGGCTTCTTGGGCAACCTTGGTCTCGGGTTGGATGTCTCTGCTGGTACTAGCAGCGGCGGCAGCGGCTTCTGCTTGCTCACGCTCTGCTTTTTGTCGAGCAATTCGTTCACGGGCTCGTATCTCCGCTTCTTGTACTCGCGCGCGCTTTTCTTCTTTCGTGATACCATTGAGAGTGAATTCGAGTTTTTGTAAAGGAGATCGATCTGATGCGAAGTCTCGCCGTTGTGAAGCAGTTGAGCGAGTAGTGTTTGAGCGGCTCAAAGGAGATGATATTGCGGGAACAGGAGCAGTAGCTTCTGCAGACGGTGCAGCGATTTCTTGTTCAGGATGCTCTTCCTCTGGAGGGAATGAATTCGGAGGAAGACCCCGTGGTGTAGTCGATTCTGCATCGAAAGCTGGTGGGGTATCAAGCAAGCGTGCGTTGTATTTTGGGTCATCGGCTGGATAATCGCGGGCTCGCGCCGAATAAGAACGTCCTGAGGTCTTAGCTGCCTTTGAATCAGGCACAAATCCTGGATGTGACTCCTCTCCGGTTTGGGGTTCATGTTCTAAATCGCCCTCATGGTCTAAAATGCCGTGCCCGTTGGTGTCTTGAGGGTGCGAGCTGCCGTTGGTCGAGCCAGACGGTGGATACATGGCTGCAGTCGCCATTATGCTGTATGGGTATCGTGTGATGAATTGCGGTTGAATGGAATAAGATGGAGCTCAATCGATGCAAGTATGGCTTGCAGCTGAAATGGCATGTTAGAGCGATAAAGACAGTGAAATGCAGTATAGGGGTCGCAACCTACAAGAAAAGGACTGCGACTGAGTCGACTGCGCGATGCCTGACGTCTGTTCAATTCACCATCGCCCGAGGCAATTGTAGGTTGTGCGCCAGACGGAGAGCAGGCGTCGGGCGCAAGTGATAAGCAGAACAAACAGGAAGACAAACGAATAAAAGAGAACAGACGAAACGCGATGCAGGAAGGAAGAGAGAAAAGGGAAGAAAAGCGCAGGCAGAAATGGAGGTATACATTGGAATAAGCCGGTGGCTGGTGTGTCCCCAGCCTTCGCGCGGGGGCCCGATGTAGCCACTTGCGACCGGCAGTCCACGATCATTATGCAGATACGAGCAGATACGAGCAGAGTAGGAATACAGAGTACTGAGCGGAATAGTCTGTTTATTTGCATTTATGGAAATATGGAGTATGGAAATATGCATTGGCTGTTGCATGCTCCGATCCAGTGTATCTCGGGGATACAAGTATACAAGTCTCTAAGCAGCCACTTATGGCTTGTCTAAGCTATTCTGTGTAGCCTACAGTATACGTACTTGTAGATACCGTAGAGTGCGCTGGTCTCTTGATGTATTGGGCAAGAAATATGGTGTGTCCGGAGTACAGGGTACAGCATCGCCTACCACTGCACGCAAGGACATGGTCACTAGCAGATCCTTGCAGGCGCTTCGAGATTAAGATGACCGGCAATTTACTGGACTTGCTTTTGTACAAGACGTTGAAGATGTCCTGTTGTGCATGCCCAGTCATGAGTGCAAGTTATGCAAGTAGATGACGCCTCGAGATCCACCTGCTTTATTGGAAACCGTGGTCTTTGTTCAGGCCATCCCAGTGGCAGTGCTGCCAGTGAGTATCTACGCTGGCTTTCACTCTGACAGCTGTGAGCTTGTCGCAGATACGGAGTACTTATACCCCTTTTCCGGTGGGCGATCCCAGACCCGAAGTCAGCGTTCGTGCCGTCTGGTTCAAGGGCCGACGATCCTCCTATTCCTACGAACTACTCTTCCCCATCCTCATTGATCCGATCATCCCCCCTCGAGTCTCTCTACGAATGGTCTGGTACTGTTCATGGCCTCTTTCTGTCCTGTCCGAGTTTGATCGTTAGATCGACCTGTCCATCCCGCATCTCTTAAGCGCCATCCCCGTTCATCATGCGTGTCGCGAGCAGCTTCGCTCTCGCTCTAGGCCTCGCAGGCGCAGCTTCCGCCAGCCTCCATCCTCGATCCCAAGAGTCTCGCGACTTCTTCGCATTACATCTCGATGCCGATACACCTCCCGACCAGGTCGCCCAAGTGCTAGGCGCCCGCCACGAGGGCAAGATCGGAGAGCTTGCGGACCACCATACCTTTTCGCTCCCTCGGGAGGAAGGCTCCGATCTGAACACATTATTAGACGGCCTTCGCTCAAGACGAAAGCTCCATCGGCGGTCCGAATTCGATTCAGCCTCACAAAACACAGACCCGCTCGAGGGCATTCTGTGGTCGCATAAGATCGAGCCTCCCCGGCAGCGTCTACAGAAGCGGGCTCCCCCTCCCTCATCATTCGTCGCATCTCGATCGGATTCATTATTAGAAAGAGACGATTCCATCACCCAGAAAGAACTTGCCTCCACCTTAGGCATCACAGACCCGATATTCAAAGACCAGTGGCATTTGTTCAACCCCTTACAACCAGGCTACGACCTGAACGTGACCGGAGCTTGGTTGAATAATGTGACTGGGCAAGGCATTGCTGTGGCCGTTGTTGATGATGGACTCGACTTGGATAGCAATGACCTGAAACCCAACTACTTCGCCGAAGGCTCTTGGGATTTCAACGAAGGCACCCCCGAACCCCGTCCGCTTCTATACGATGACAAGCACGGCACCCGATGCTGCGGTGAGATTGCCGCTGCGAAGAACGATGTGTGTGGAGTCGGTGTGGCATACGATAGTAAGATTTCGGGAATCCGGATTCTCTCCAAGCCTATCGATGATGTCGATGAAGCAAAAGCGATCAACTACGAATTTCAGAAGAACGACATCTACTCCTGCTCCTGGGGACCACCAGATGATGGTGCCACCATGGATGCCCCTGGTCTTCTGATCAAACGGGCTATGGTCAACGGTGTGCAGGAAGGACGTGGTGGAAAGGGCTCCATCTTCGTGTTCGCCGCTGGCAACGGAGCCGTTTTTGGCGACAACTGCAACTTTGATGGATATACCAACAGCATTTACAGTATCACAGTGGGCGCAATCGACCGCCAGGATAAACACCCAACATACTCGGAATCCTGCTCTGCTCAGCTTGTGGTTGCATACAGCAGTGGATCTGGCGATGCAATCCACACAACTGACGTGGGTGCGGACAAGTGCTACTCATCTCACGGTGGTACCTCAGCGGCCGGACCCCTCGCTGCAGGTGCTGCGGCCCTTGCACTGAGTGCTCGACCTGAGTTGACCTGGCGCGATGTGCAGCACTTGATGGTGGAGACTGCTGTCCCTGTGAACGTGGACGACGGCAGCTGGCAAGATCTTCCATCTGGAAAGAAGTTCAGTCATGACTGGGGATTCGGAAAGGTCGATGCTTCTGCTCTTGTCGAGAAAGCCCTTGCTTGGGACCTAGTAAAGCCTCAGGCCTGGCTTCATTCGCCCTGGCTGCGTGTCCACCACAGTATTCCCCAGGGAAACCAGGGATTGCTCAGTCGATACAAAGTGTCCAAGGAGCAGCTCAAGGAAGCAAACCTTGCTAAGCTAGAGCATGTGACTGTCACAATGAATATCAACCATGCTCGACGCGGCGACCTGAGCGTGGAACTGCGTAGTCCATCGGGCGTCATCAGTGAGCTTAGTGTTTCTCGCAAGAATGACGATGCGAACATTGGTTACGTGGACTGGACTTTCATGTCCGTTGCTCACTGGTATGTTTACTGAAACGGGAAACAACTGAATCAAATGACTGATTTTACATTATAGGGGCGAGTCGGGTGACGGCGAATGGGAAATTGTCGTCAAGGACGACCAAGTCAACGAATTCAATGGCGATTTCGTTGACTGGAGAATTAACTTCTGGGGCGAAGCCATCGATAGTGCCAAGCAACATCTCCACCCACTACCAGCTGAGCATGACGATGATCACCCCTACGAAGAACCTCATCACATTGCTACCGTCAGCATTAACCCCGGCCCAACGAAGACCGGCGCGCCTGAGAACGTTGACGACCATCATGATCGACCTATAAACCAAAAGCCTACTGGTGCGCCATCAAAACCAACGGCCACCCAGCCCGCTGATGAAGAATTGGAGGTGGTCCACCCGTCTACTACTACTAGTAGCACTGCTACCCCAAGCAGCTCTGCATCTTCAGCAGACGACCACTTGTCCTCTTATCTACCCACCTTTGGCACCTCTAAGCGTACCCAAGTCTGGATTTATGCATCATTTGCAATGATCATTGTTTTCTTCATTGGTCTGGGTGTCTATTTCCAGCTCCAGAGAATCAAGCGTCGCCGTACAAACCCCAACGACGATTATGAATTCGAGATGATCGAAGACGAGGAGGAAATGCAACCCATGACTGGCGGAGCCGGCCGTACCAAGCGACGTGGAGGAGAGCTTTATAATGCATTTGCTGGCGAAAGCGATGAAGAGATCTTCAGCGACGATGAAGGCGATGGCGTATACCATGACCGATTGGCTAACATCTCCGAAAAGGACGAAGATGATCCATCCCCGGCCAGCGGCCTATTGTCTGAGAAGCCATAGTCTACCTGTCTCATTTATTTGCATTGGGCGTGGCTGTGATTAGTGCTATTTGGAGCACACTTGATCGACTCTTGTTGGATAAAAGACGATCAAGCACCCGGAGTTACTGTATATCAACCATTTTGTCATGATCAGAATTGAAAAGTTAGAGAATATATCAACTCAATCGACAATACCTAAGAGCGATATCCTCTGTAAATGCCAGATGTAGTAGTGCTAGCGCCGCTTCAATGTAGATAACAGAGAGAATGGGCGATGACGACGTGCCGGCTAGGCTACTCCGCCTTTGGGGATCGCCGATCATCTGAAACCCCCAGCTACGCTCCCAGCTTCTCCCTCAGCCACAACCCCCACTATTCCGTGCTCCCAGTCCTCTTCAGCTTGACTTTCTTCTCTCGACACCGTATCTTCAGTTTGTAGCAGCACGCCCTTCTGCCGGGTAATCACGGCTGAGCGCTTCCCCGCCATGGAGCAACACGACGACTTCGACAACGTTTCCTGGAAGCATGATGCCGACAGCGATGCCTCTCGGCCCACAACCTCCGGTGCAGATGCAGAGGAGCAGGATACAAATGATCATGATACCAATGGCAAGCGGAGAATGAGCTCAGCTCATGAGGAGCCGCAGGCTGGCCCGCTAGCCGATCCTATCGACCTGGCAGGTATCGGAGACGGCGTGCTTGAATGTAGCGTCGACTCTCCGATGAAGGAGAACGATGGAACAAAGGATGCATATATCTCTTATCTGGTGAAAACACATGTACGTGCCCTCGCGCCCATTCTCTCGCCCGCCCAGATTTCGGGATGCGGTCGCTGCCTATTTACGGCGTCCTCGATCTCTGTGATTTTCATGAAGCTATGACTAACTCTGTATGATACAGACCGACTTCAAGTCATTCCAAAGATCGGATGTGAGCGTCCGAAGGCGATTCACTGATTTCTACTTCCTGTACAAGACGCTTTTCCGCGAGTACGCAGCATCTGCGGTTCCCCCATTACCAGACAAGCATAAGATGGAGTACGTGCGAGGAGACCGGTTCGGCCCGGAATTCACCACACGACGTGCTTGGTCATTGCATCGTTTCCTCAAGCGACTGACTCTACACCCTGTTTTGCGGAGAGCTCCTCTGCTTACAATCTTCTTGGAATCACCGGATTGGAATGCGCATATGCGACTGCACACAACACGCGGGGCAGGAAATACCAGCCCCGATACCGCGTCGACGAAAATCTTTGATAACTTTACGGATACATTTGTTAATGCTTTCACTAAAGTGAACAAGCCGGACCGCCGCTTTATCGAAGTAAAGGAGAAGGCAGATAAGCTGGACGAGGATCTGTCCCATGTGGAGAAAACCGTGGCGCGGGTCGCGCGGCGTGAAACCGATTTGGAGACAGACTACGCAGAGCTTGCAACCCAGTTCCGCAAGCTTGTTCCTCTAGAGCCAGCAGTCGAGATGCCCCTGCAGGTATTTGCAGCATCTGTTGAGGAAACTGCGCGAGGCGTAAAAGGGCTGAAAGATCATACTGATCAAAATTACCTGGGCTCTTTACGAGACATGGAAGCATATATCTCCTCCATCAAAGCACTCCTGAAGACCCGCGAGCAGAAACAACTTGATTTCGAAGCCCTGGTCGACTACCGCAATAAAGCCGTGGCCGAGCGAGATTCGCTGACAACCAACCCTGCCGCCTACTATGCGTCTAATCCACTGACGTCATCTCCTGCCTCTTTCATTCGCTCAAAAATGGAAGATATGCGCGGCGTAGACCATGAGCAATCACGACGAGAGCGCGTTCGGAAACTTGAGATCCGCATCGACGAATTTACCCGCGAGGTAGAAAGTGCAAGGACAACGTCTGAGATGTTCGATGAGGAGGTTATACGCGAGGTGGCAGATTTTGAACGCATCAAGGCTGTCGAGCTCCGCGATTCTCTTGGCAGCCTTGCAGAGTCGCATGTCGATTTTTACCAGGGCGTTTTGTCTACTTGGGAGCGGTTCATTGCCGAGATGGAAGGAGACCCGGAGTATGTGCCTGAAGAGTCCTTGACACTGGGCACTCGGTAGGCCTGGGGGCTGGTTTATCTAAATTATAACTGGGCCTGGTATAGCTGTTTATGTCTAATCTCCTTAGGTAGCTTGTTGTCACCAAATCATACCCGAAATATTCAATATCAACAAGTCGCGTCAGTGGAGGTAGATGACTTTAAATTCGCGTAGTTAACGTAGTCCAAAATCCAATTCGCATGGAAACTTAGCTGAAAAAAATATGTATCTATCAATCTCATACGAGTCTTATCAAAGCGAGTTGCTGCGAGATCTTCATGTCGTGCAAAACGCCATGTTTGGTTTGTTTGCACCAATCATCCCTCTTCCAGCATCATTCGGTTTCCGCAAGCTGTCGATGCGACATTCAAACACGATGCGCCCGATCACAAGAGCGGCCTTACGGCCATATGTCTGCGCATCCTGCAGGAATGTCATTGGGTCCAGCTCACGCAGGTTCAGCGCGAAACCAACCCAATCGCCCGACATCTACGATGTAGTCTGCGTCGGGGGTGGTCCAGCAGGTCTAGGACTGCTAGCTGCGCTTCGTACGTCATTAATCCTTCATACTGAGCAGACAAAATAACAGTTCAACTAACAGCTTACAGGAGCCTCACCGATCACTTCTAAGCTCAAAGTCGCTCTGGTCGAAACCCAAGATCTTCGCAAAGCCCGAGAATGGAGCCTCGATTCGGACCAATACTCCAACCGAGTCAGCAGTCTGACACCATCAACCGTCGCCTTTTTACAAAAGATTGGTGCATGGGATCATCTAGAGCTCGATCGAGTGCAGGAGTATCAGGAAATGCAAGTGTGGGACGGCGAGACTGGATCGCGAATATCTTTTGACTGGTCTTCCGAGACACCTGCTTTTGAGGACCTGCGCACTGTGGCTACAATGACAGAGAACGCCAATTTGGTTCGCGCTCTGTTGAAACGCATTGCTGCGTCTGGAGATGAAAATTTGACGCTCTTTTCTAATACTACCGTCGACTCCATCGACAACGGTTCAGATGCTCAGCCCAGCGGCCCGGATCTCTCGGCATGGCCTGTTCTATCCGTCAAGCCAGTAGGACCGGCTGGTGAAAACCAACAGCCCTCGCAGATTGCTGCAAGGCTTCTTGTTGGTGCAGATGGAATTAACAGCCCTGTGCGTTCTTTCGCCGACATCACTACACAGGGTTGGGATTACAACCGGCACGGAATTGTAGCAACCATTGCACTCGCAGAACCCGACACGCCATCATCTCAAAATAATCTACACACTGCCTACCAACGTTTCCTACCTGCCCTTGGGGGGCCGATTGCCCTGCTGCCACTCCCTAACAACCACGCGACCTTGGTGTGGTCGACAACTACCCAGAACGCTGCGTATCTCAAATCGCTGCCCACGCCGGCTTTTATCGCTATGGTTAATGCAGCCTTCAGACTTCCAATGGTCGACTTGACTTATATGATGGGAATGGAGAAATTAGCCGAGACAACACAGCATGAGGATGAACTTAGCTGGCGACTTCAGCACACCACCCTGCCATCTCACATCCCACCAAAAGCAATCGGTGTACAAACTGGCACTGTTGCGTCATTCCCGCTGCGCTTCCGCCATGCATCACAGTATATCTCTCCCCGAGTTGCTCTTGTTGGAGATGCGGCACATGTCATCCACCCGCTAGCTGGCCAGGGCCTGAATCTCGGCTTAGCAGATGTTGCCGCTCTGTCAAAGACGATCGAGTATGCAGTTAGTCATGGAATGGATGTCGGCGATCTGTTGACCCTTGAACGATACTCATCAGAGCGCTATCTACCCAACGCAAAGATCGGTGGGGCTTGCGATCTTTTGCATAAGATGTACACCGTTCCTGGCCAGAACCCCATTGCTTGGGCCCGAAGTTTCGGTCTAGATGTGATCGACAAACTCCCTTTTGTCAAGTCGTTCCTTATGAAGAATGCTGAGGGGTATTAGATCCGACCATACGTTTGATCTCATGTATTCATATAGTGTAATTTATTTTCATTCTGTTCATGAACAAAGTGCTTCAACTTTCTCATAGCCTGATGCTGCGATAACTCCTAGAGAACTCCTGCCCAACCTGGCCCATTCCACGATTAGGTTTGGTCCACGCAGAATGATGTAGGTTCTGCCGCAAAGTATACTATTTGGCGGCGATAGGTCAAACAGCGTGGCTCGCAGGGATCGTCGTGTGGACTAGACCCATCAGGAGCGATCTACAAGAAATCTCGTGTCTCGGAATTAAAGTCTAGAGATTCCAATCGATGGTTACATTTTAAAGGGTCCCTGCGCAGGCTCTTTCTCCGAAGCATGATGGCCAGGGGGGTGTGTCATTAGAGAATAAGGAGCACGATGAGCGAATACCCTGGGAAAGCCTGCATCTTTGGAGGCCTTGCAGGCTTGATACAGCGAAGCGGGGCATGAAGCAGGAATACATCACCGTACAGCACAAGGGTATAATCGTCTGCAGCAAAGACCTCGCCTAGTAGGTGGCATACTAGAATGTCCGAGCGGGACGCCATAGCGGGTAGAATAGCCCCAAGCAGGCTCGGACTTGGCTGTCAAGGTTGTCTGCAAGAAGCCAAGACATCGCACACGCTTCCATTTGCCCAATCGGTCAACAAACGAGTGGCTGAGAGCGGATCGCAACTCCACGATCGAGACTAAATCCTGCAAGAGATTTATGACCTGTAGAGTTGTGGCCAAGAGCGGTCGCGGGCGGGGCAATCAGCTGACAAAGGCTCGGTTCCCCGGATTTTGGCGTTGATCTCTCGCGTTCCCCCCCCCCCCGCGTGAGCATTCTCTTTCTCCTGGGATTCTCGTGTTCCAATGGCCAGCCCTGGATATGTCTACGGCACGGAATAAAGGGGCCTGTCAGCAGTGCAGATCTCGCAAACAGCGCTGCGATGTATTCACCAGAGGCATTCCTTGTCTGAATTGTGTTCGCCGAAGCTCGGAGTGCGTCTTCGTCCCGAGCAAGCGCAGAAGGTAGGACTACTACTCGTGCCTCAACCCTGGACAGAGCTAATTGCCTCCATAGCAAATATCGTCAGGACCACTTACAGCCACAGCCTCGACGCGATGAACTCGAAGAAATCGACCCAGACGACCAGCCTCCCGTTGCCGATCCCCAGCTTCCGCGATCCGAAAGCCCCGTCGAGGAAACAAGAAATTTTGATCGCATTGCGAAAGCAACGCTCTTCGGGTTCCCTGAATGGGACGTCAATCTCTTATGTTCTATGCCGACGCCTTCCAACAGTTCACAGTCTGAAGAGCCACCCCCTTTCCCTCACTATATCAAACCGCTTCTGGGTAGTACCAGCCTGGACACACTGGCCTCTCTCTCCTCTGAGGGTCTCTTTCAAATTCCTTCGATTGAAGTTGTCAAGGAATACTTTCAGATCTATGTGCGCTGGACACATCCAATGGTTCCGGTCGTGGACCTAAACTACTGTCTCGATGCCCTGCTCAAACCTGAAAGTGGAAAGCAAATCAGCGTACTCTTATTCTATGCGATCATGCTTGTATCTTCTGCATTTGTGGACGAAAAACACGTCCATGCATTGAACTTTGAGTCCCGGATCCCGCTTCGCCGTGAGATGTTTAAGCGAGCACAGGTATGCTTCCCGAGGCTACGTCATTGAGTCCAGGCTAACAAACAGATATAAGACTCTTTTCCACGCAAAAATAGAAGATGATCCATATGCCATCATCCAAGCCACAGTTCTTATGGGTCATTGGTACGAGTACGATGACTCTCCAGAGGATACTTGGTTCTGGTCCTTCGCTTCCTTCTCTTTGGCCCAATCGCTCAAGCATGAGATTTTTGGCGATAATGTAAACTTGAGTGCACAACCGAGCTCTAGCTCTCATGCAGCAGCTGAAACACTCCGGCATCGGAAGCGACTGTTTTGGTGCTCATTCTGCAAACTCGTTCAGTCGTCTATCGGAATGCGTCGAACTCCCCATCCATTACTTGAGGCTCCCATGCCTTCTCTCGTGCCGGACGACCTGAGTATTGACCTTGTTCCTCCTGAGACTCTAACTGCCCTTGGCGGGTGTGATTTCATGAATAATGATGACTACGTCGAACGCTTCAGTAACCTTCATCTATGTCATACTACGCTGTGTATGCTTTTGCTTGAGATACTGTTTTCGTTTTACAGCGCTGGTGATAAACCTGACAAGGCCACGGGCCGAGCAAGTAGACTGAAGCCTTCCAGTCCTGATCTACCAGTCATTGAAAAATTTGATAAAAAGCTGAAAGACTGGCTGGATACCATCCCAGATTGGCTACGTGGAGATCTTGGCTCAAAAGTACTAAGCAGCACGGATGAGCACATTCGGACCACGATGGGCGTGCATGTCGCGTATGTTCGAATGTTCTACTACTTGACTTGCGTTACTCTTCACCGCATGCATGCCCAAGTTCAATCACATCAAAAAAACCAAAGTGATGTTCTTGACTCCGTTGCCATGTCACGATACAGGGCCGACATTGCGGCCGACAGCATCGCCCGAATGGTTCCTCTGCTGAAAGATCATGGCCTAACCAAGTTTCTACCTCTCAGCGGAGTAACAGCCATCTTGAATGCGGCCATGTATACCTTGCAGCGATCTTCCACGGAGGACCATTTCTCTCAAATGCTGTCTATCAATAATGTGGAGTCTTTTGCCAGGTCATTGATTACACTTACGGATGTTCACCTCGCGGCGAACTACTCTCTATCACTTCTGAACTTCAGTCTACAACGAAGCGAGTTTGACTGGTGTCGCCAATACCTAGACTTCATCGGTGCTTACTTGCAAAGCATTGGGGCCCCTATCCCTGAGCCCATCAGTCCTCAGGCTACTGCCTTGCCGGCCAATCCCCAAGGCTGATCATGAGTTTGCAGGCGAAAGTGATGCATTTCTAGTATATCACCGCGGCCCGCGAATGCTAAGTCACGAAGGACCACGTGATCATATCACGAAGGATAGGGATAGTATTCGATACGCGATAGATGCCATGGGTCTTTTGTTTGCTGCTACAGCTACGCCAAACAAATCATTTAAGCGGCATGTTTTGCTACGCAACAACTGCGTGTCTTAAGTGAACCAGACACCAGCGTCTCTTCGGTTGGAAAGTTTACTTGGCTGTGAGCCTGGTCAAAGAGCTGTGGACATGAAGAATTACATTCAAAGGCGAGGATATCATCAAAACTCCAAACGCCAGATCACTAGCTGCTGGCCTTACCATGGCCAAGACCTCTCTGGCTTCCGCACCGGGGGGCACGGCGAGCGAGAGATAATCGTATCTCAAAAACTAAACAAAAGAACTATCATCACCCGCGATCAATCAGTTTCATTTCTCCAAGGAAGCACACGCTGCAGTCGACATCGCCCCTCTTGAATTCCAATACATTGCTCTATGAGCATCCCCGGTGACGCCTTGGGTTAGGAACTGCCTTCTAAGAATCTAAGAACTGGCAGGACTGTTCCCTGGCCTCTAATCGTCGTCAGTTGAATAATCGCTCGAGTCAGAGCCTGAGAAAGAAGAGTCTGAGCTGGAGATGCCGGACATGCTCTCATCGGCATACGGAATCGGTTTCTGGCCAATCTTAGTCGCTGGCATCTTTGCTGTAGGTCTTTTTGGCCCTGGCGTGACACGATCTTCTCTCTCAAAAGTGAGTTTAGTTGCCAATGGCCTGCCGTTGGGTTGACTATTCACTAGACTGCGAATGGATTTTTGCTCCTCTCGCAAGCTGTCAATGGATGCTTGCGTGGCTTCCAACCCCTTGGTCAGGGACTCCAGAAGTGTTCGCAATTGCTTCATTTCCTCATTGGCCCGCGGATCGAGACCACGAGCGGGGGGCGGACCACGCGGTTTAGCGACAGCACCAGCTGGAGTTACGCGTGCCACAGTCTTCCCCGCATCTTCCGCTGCGCCAGGGCGACTACCAGACCACCGGTGGGAGCACTTGGTTGCCGCGCCTGAGAACGTACAGTTCATACAAGCTCCGTTGAACTTTAATTTACCTTTCAAGTTGACGATTTTGCACGAGGCAAATGGACCCAGACCACGGCTACAGCGTTCACACGGCAGGCCTTCATCATCCACGGCAAATGTACCGATGCGCTGTCCAACAGCAGCGCGAAGTCTGGTGGTAGTATTGATTGGACGGTAATCCGGATCACCAGCCCTATTCTCAATCCAGTCTACATTCGGAGAGTTAGTGTCTAAGGCGTCAAAAAAACTCCTTTCGTCATTAGTCTGTTTTTTAGGCTGTACAGGATTGCCTTGTGGGTCCACGCCGGCTGGCAGATCATTCAAAACTTCGGGGAAATGTTGATCTCGGGAGTTCTGGGCGGCTTGCGTTCCCGAGACGTTGGAGGTGATTGGGGCCGGATCAGAAGGTGGTTGTTTGGCCCTTCCTGCAGATACAAGCCGCCCCTTGTTGCCGATTTGGTATCCCAATGCTCCTGTTTCTCGCTTCGCTGGTGCAGCTACTGGCGGTGCAACTGGCGGTGCTAGGGTTTTAGCTAGGCCTTTCGCGAGGAACTGGTTTCTCCTGGGCGAAATCCTGTCTTTATTGTTCCCTATCCCCTTATTAGCCGGCGGCGGGGCTTTGGGCTTGGCCTTGTGCTTCCTGAACATAAACATTTTCGGTCCGTAGTAAGATGTTGAAGTGCGATCGAAACATTAAAGGGTTTGCATCGAAGCCAGAGTCGGCAGGCGTAGCACTTTTGCAGTGTCGCGAAGAGACATCGGGGGCTCTTTATGCACAAAGTGATGTTTGGAGGACAACCGGTCTGTTTGTTAGTCTCCCATTGCGCACTGTGATGTGGTTTTTGTTAGTTAAAAATAAACACCATATTCTTCTTTATACTGTTTCATTCACAATGTCATCGGATAGACGCCAAAATATCTCGCCCTGCTCGCCTTTATTAGACACAAAGGGTTGTTTCGAGGAAGCAAGTTGTCCATGGATCATGAAGGATAGGCCTATTCTTAGCGTAGCCAGTAGTTGAACAAAATATGTTGGTGCTTGGTCTGATCCAATTTCCGCACTGGGCAGGAGACTCGAGACGAAGGACTGATAAATTGGGCCGGACGGTAGAAACTCTAACGCTGACAGCGCGGTTGGGACTATATAAGGTGGTAAGTTTCGAGTAAATTACATACGAGCGGTACCCGAGCAGACCCAGAACGGGCGATCGTACACTCAGCGTAATCTAAGAGCGATGGGCCGAGTCGGCCCGCCAGCTTTGGTGCTTCAACCGACCGAAGCCGTACTTAGTCAGCTCCGTCCTGTGGCTACCGAAGCCCTGGATTCCTTTGCCATCTGTCAACCGTCGATCGTCGATCCACCTGTCACTATGCTCCGTCATGGAGGTGCTTCTCCGCAACCTATGTCCTTGCATATGTGCGGGGCTAAATTCTTGCTGGATGCTTAGCTGTCGGCGTTGCGCCTGTGGTGACCAAGACTCACTGTCGCTGGAGTACGCTCTACAGCTCTAGATAGTAGACTTCAGACCTAAATCATAAAACAGCAAACCCCGCTTCGTTTCCAATTTGATTAATGCATCTGGTATAATAATGGTACATGAAAGAAAAGACGTCAAAACTTATTCGGCCTCTGGTGAGACGCTGTCGGCGTCTTGCGCCCGTTGCGCAAGTGCGCTCGCCGCTAAAGAAGAGCAAGTCTCAGTCGTCCGCCGTAAATCGCATTGCAAATCATTATTCAGATCAATGCCGGAATTCTCAATGTTCTTGCCAAAATTCAGAATTGTCTGTTCCATCTGTTTGATTGTGTCCTCCAACTTTTCAACTCGGGCCTTATTTTTCACCAGAGTTTCTCTTGCGCGATAGCGGTATGCTCGTTGGGCGATGCGGATCTGCGCGCGTCGACGCTGTAAAGCTTTGTTAGTAGCTGTTCAACCTTTAAAAGATTAAGGGGCCATACTTCTTCTGGTTGATCATCGAGAACTCCGTCCACAGCCATTCGTGGCCTACCCCGCTTCTTTTGCGCTTGATCATTAATCTGGCTTGAAGCGCTTGACTCGCTCTTCCGCGAAACCTTTGGTTTGCGCGGCGCGGGTTCTTCTGGCTCTATAGGGGATCGACTTTGCGAGGCGGAGGGCGGAGGGCGTTGCTGGGGAGGTGGCTGCACAAAGTAGCCACCCCATGGTTGGACATCAATAGGCTCCATGTCGCGTGGTAATTGTGGTTGTTGCATTGACTCGTGAACAGGATATGTAGAAGAAGAAAGGAGGGCTAAAACGTCGGTGCCAGAAGGCAGAGGAATCATAGTCGAGTCATATTGTTGCTCTTCATGGATTTGATCATTCATACCAATTGGTGAATGCTGTGGTGAATGTGGTGAATGTTGAAGGACTTGTGGATGGCCATGCTGCATTTGTTTGGCAGCCTGGGGCCATTGGTAGTAATTGGGGTAAGGATACATTATGTTATGTTGGGCGCATGGCCTGTCGAGGTGTGTACTTCGGCCAGTATAGAACTCGACAGAGAGTAAAGACTCAACGTCGGAGTGGGAAGTAGAGGTGGAGTCACTTAAAGAAGATGGAGAAGTATAAGCCATGAGGAATAGTTGAAGTTGGGGGAGATTTGCGAAAACTGGAGAATTATATAGAGCAGCGATCAAGAAAGATCGGCGGCCCACAAACGAGAATGAACCAGGGGATACAGTATCCAGTCAATAAATAACAGGAGGGTGGGGCTCTTCCCAGGATCGGACGCTTGCAGCCTATGCCGCTGCTCCAATTAGGCTTTGTGTATTACCCTTACATACGCCACGGTACGCCACCGCTCCCCCGTTCTTGCGCGCCAGATCGCCCTAGCCGTATTATTCTGACGTCCCCTTCTACCGAACACTATACTTGTCTGTGGACCAATGCCTTTACTCCGTACTGCCCATGGGGAGAAGTGCGAGAACCAGCTTGCTCTTGTCAGGCCCCGCATTCGCTTTCGTTCTGTACCGTTTGCCTGTTATGGCGTAGCCTCGACTAGCGCCTCACACGTAGCCCTCGCAGCTAGCGCCTCACAATACGCCGCTTGCTCCAGATCTTGAGCCCCAACAATATCCCACGCGTGCGGTAACGCAGATGCGCTAGCCCCCAAAGCCATCTAATTAGGTAGGAATCTTCCGTACTAATTTCTACACAGTAGACCACATAGATTGGAGATCTTGTGGACATCGGCAATTAGAACCGAGTCTAGTCTCGGAGAGTCTGTCAAAGTCACCCGTCAACCACAAGCCTGGCCTTGTCTATTCCCACTTTCGGTGATCTGCATGAGGAAGGAGCGATCAGAAACATGGAGGTTTCAAGAGTGGCCCGCATGAAAGCCCAATCAGAGCCCACTATCTGTCCAGGCTCAAGGATGGCCTGCTGAGGCGAAGCCATGGCCTGCTGATTGGTGCATGCCCACTTTCTCCCTGCTAGCGCTTTCTAGGAAACTCCAGCCTCGCCATATGCAGCCACATCTCTCAAGATCTAGCCAAGCACAGGCTAATCTGGCTTATTCAAATCATACTTCACTCCCCTCTACGGGTTGGCGAGTCTTCCGGCAATAGTGACGTGATTGAGCAGATGAGACTGGATAGCATGCTCGTGCTCACCAATTACCATATTCTTACACTCTCACCAGCATCCAAATTCACAACGCATAATACTCGTAACCAGCCTTAAATATCCAAAATTGCGATTTCAAACTTACTTCTCCAAGCACTGAGACACCACACATTATCGGCCCACCGAAGTTGGAACTAACTAGTCAAAACACATACGCAAGAGGCAAATCAGCATCATGCCGGAGGTTTACGACGGACTAAGCCGAGAGGCTATCGAAGCCATGACAGGACACTCATTTAAGAGCTTCGATCTCCTTGAGAGCGCATTTGTCATTCCAGGCGAGGATTTTCAAGAAGCAAGACGACTTGCCTTGCTCGGCGATGCGGCAATAAGGCTCATATTGCATGACCTTAATTATAAGCGTGGACTGAACACAGGTAATTATGTTTCCAAGTATCCACCGCTCAGTAAGCCAACGTTTCCTCAGGTGAGATGCACAAAGCGCACGATAGCCGCGCGTCAAACGCAAATCTTTCTATTAGAGGTAAAAAAGTTGGTTTCGCAAAACTCATCAGTGGCTTCTCTACTCCGACTCCCAAAATCTCGACCAAGAGGATGGCTACTACTGTAGAGGCCCTTATCGGAGCTATTTTCGAAGACAGCGGTAGGGACTTGAATACTACGGAAAGAGCGATGGCCAACGTCGGTCTGGTCATTCGCCACAACTAATGCCTATTCAGTCACTTGGCTGAGAGAGACTTCACCACCATTCGTCATCCAGTCTCAATACAACTTCATCGATAATTCGACTGCGAATAATGGATCAGAAATTTTGTGATTCAACGTTCATAGCCGGATTTCAATGCAACTTAAACAACTCGACTGCAAATGATGAATCTTGTCACCATTCCTTATCGAGTTCAGTGCACATTACTAATTTCGCTGGCGTCATGACACCTTGAAATATTAAAGTGATCCAGCCGAGCTGTGGGTATCACAACCATATGGTTCTGATACTATGGTCTCTTGATATTGTGGGCTTGTCAGGTCCAGAGATCCGGTGCTATCCAGGTTGCTCCGGGGCAGGCGCTATGCATTGGGCAGTTAATGCTAAAGGGCTTATTTTTGCTGGTCTCAAAGTCAGTCTATTGGGTGAGGGTAGACGTGTAAATCCCAAAGATTGATGATCGCTGGTCTGGAACAATATGTCGCTCCCAAGATGTTACAGATTTGATCTAGGTATCTGAGTCACATTGCTAAAACTCGTCATTTCAATAAAATACCTTAAAGTTGATTTATCAGCGGATCGAATGAAGAAAGCACTGGAGTGGTCATAAATCTATGGAGCTGCATAGCAGCTGTATTGATGCATGAATATATTTCGTTATGCAAGAGTAAGGATTCTTTTGAGGGGAGGTATCGACCCAGGAAGAGATATGGTAGCAGAGAAACCCAACGCCTTTATGTTCATGTTTTTAGAGCTCAAACCTGAGCTTCCTGGACTTTATCAGCCAGGTCGGAGACGGCGCCGTCGGCTGCCTTTCTCTTGTTGAGACGCGCTTGTAACTCAGAAACGAGCGAAGCTAGCTCAACCTCAACACCTTCCTTCTCCGGGTGGTCATCCTTGAGACCCATTTCCTTAATCTTGGCCTTGCCAGCAGCCAGCTCCTCTTCTCCAAGGATAATGGCGAAGGGAACGCCGCCCTGCTCGGCAGCCTTAAATTGTTGTGGGAGCTTGGGCTTCAGCTTATAAGAGAACTCGGCCTAGAGAATGTTAGCGCGCCTGTGGTCCCTTTCGTCAAGGTTGAAGCACTTACCCTGATTCCGGCGCTCCACAGCTTCTCGCAAACCTGCATACGCTCCTTGAGCAAACCGGTGAAGCCCTTTCCACCGAAAGCCATGACGAAAGCATCGACCTCGCTGCTACGAAGCGCCTCGGCGCTCTGTTCCCGCTCAAGGCGCGCCTTGGTAATAGAGAAAATACGGTCAACACCGAAAGAGATACCCACACAGGGGATCTGAGCCTTGGGCAAGAACATGCCCACAAGGTTATCGTAACGACCACCAGCAGCCACACTTCCAACGCCGAGAGTGGGGTCGTTTGAGCGGTCATCATCTTCCGAAGCCTTCTTGTCCTTCTTGCTGGGCTTTTGAGGCGCCTCAGAACCAGCTTGTACGGCAGGAGCAGAACCCTCAGTGACAACTTCGTAAATCACTCCGGTATAGTAGTCCAGGCCACGAGCCAGCGACATATCAAAAGATACCTTCTCCAGAACACCGAACGCATCGAGATAGTCCAGCATCAGGGCCATGTCATCCAGACCAGCCTTGGCATCGGGGTTGGCAGTGAGAGCCTCGTCTGCGAGCAACTTCTCCAGCAGCTCTCGTGATCCCTTGTTCATAACATATGTCTCAATCTTATCCGCGACAGCGCCATCCAGGCCCTTGGTTTCAACCATTTCCTTGCGCACCTCAGCCCAAGGCATCTTATCCAGCTTATCAACAGCACTCGAGATGGGACGGACCAAGTTCTCTGGCACGCCGCACACGGCGAACATACCGTCGAGGATCTTGCGGTGGTTGATCTTAATTGTGTATTTGCCATTCCATCCCAGCTCCTCGAACACTTCGCTCACGATGCGCAGCACCTCAGCGTCGGGGACCATTGGGTCGAAAGCACCAGCGATATCGAAGTCGCACTGGTAGAACTCGCGCATGCGACCCTTGCTGACAGCGGGTTGATCACGGCGGTAGACCTTAGCGAGGTGGTAGCGCTTGATGCTGCGGACGTCGGTGTTCATGGCGAGCCAGCGGGCGAAGGGGACAGTCAGATCGTAGCGCAGGGAGCAAATTTCACCACCCTGGTCCTGCAGATCGTAGATGAGCTTGGAGTCCTCTCCATACTTTCCAGCGAGGATTTCGCGCAACTCGAAGACCGGGGTGTCGAGGGCAGTACCGCCGTGGCGCTTGAAGACATCGGTGATGGTGGTGAAGATGCGGTCGCGGAGGAGGGCATCGGAGCCGGCCCAGTCCTTGGTCCCCTTAGGGGTTTTCAAGTTGAAAGACACCTTATCCTTAGGCATTGTGTCGAGCGCACTGGAACGAGGGGTTGAAGAAAAGAAACGCGTGCGGCGGGGGAGGTTTTGGTGGTGGGGGATGGTGGGGACACGGCGACAAATTTGATTCGAGCCGGCAGGCAGGCTTTGGGCAGTCAAAGGCGAATGAGTCAGAGAGCCAGGATATCTGCGATTGCAGTCAACAAGGGCTCGTACAGAGCACAGATGACCTGAGCGGAGCGTCATGCAAGCCAGGGGCACAATTGGCGAGAACTGGCAGAGGAAGTTTGCGCGTGCGGTTTTTCTGTCAGGAGGTTTGCCGCTGGTCCGTGCTTGAGCATCGATACAAGAGATGCTCGAGGAAGTTATCATGGCTTTTCATACATATTTGCGAGTCTAATTTCAGTAGATTCTGCATATGTCACAGGTGTAACTGGCTTGGCGTTTCTGTCTTTCAAGGGTACATACATATGTAAGTTCCAATTGTGTGGTGGTGGTTGGTCATCTGACCGCATCTATATAAACTTGAGGCTCTAGTTCGGCTCCCACTATCCCGGGTGGAACATTCAGACTTGGGGGGGGGGGGGGGGTTATGACAACTCTAACTACTTCCAAGGTTAGGTAGACACAAGGTTGGAAAGAAGAAGAAAAATTAAGAGTCATGATGTGCATTGATTGGTCAACGCTGACTTGATCAATTATACTCACCAGCTAAAACTCCCTTATTGTCACCTGGGCAACTATTCCAAGGCTGCCATTTCACATGAGTTGCGCCAAGGATATTGCATCTGAAGGTTTTTACTTGGGCCTCACTCTAAATGAGCCCGGATTTTAATGAAAGACTTCAGGAGAATTGTTATTGTTGGATTAGAGCATGTTCAATCACATGATACTGTAAACAGGTGATGGAGATCTAAGGCAGGAGCTCTCCGCCTCGCTGCCGATGTAAAGCACTCCAGGCACCACACTTGCGTCCTCTTCTAAGGTTTTAAGGTTCTCTCTGCTTTCTCCCCCCTCCATCTTCCTCAGAGCCAACACCCATACTCAGCCAGCGTCATCACTTCCAAGGTTGAACCAGATCCCGTGACTACCCCGAGACTCTAAATCATGAGCACCTGCTAACCTGAAAGATCTAGCTCTGCCACTTTGAGCCCATCCCAAGCATCTAAACAGATTGCAACTGACAAGTGCCGCACTCATCAAGACATGCCTTCCTCCGACGCCCTTCGTATGGATACCCTCTCCTGCTAAACACACTGATACTGACCCCGCCAGAACCACCTCTCACGCCAGCCGAGCGCGCCATCGTCAAAAGCTATGGTGGCTGGACGTCATTCATGCAAAGCTATGGTCTTAAGCCCTGGGAGGACGATGATAACCAGGAGGGACTTCAAATTGTGAGAGGTCTTGCTGCCATCGACACGGAAGACGGAAAATAGACCAAACCTCCTAGCTGGTCTATCCTTAGCCAGCGACACAGCTTCTATGTTTCATTCTCGCTCTCCACTCTGAACTAGTACCAGGATAGTACTTAAAAGCCTCACGACTCGATGATTTATCTGCTTCCCTTGTTCTGAGTAGATCTGGTATTGTTCGTAGTGAGCGAAAGATGAGCGCTGCTGCATTGATGCTAGCAGTCCAGTGAGTCATGAAGATGAAATTCGCTCTGATATTCAGTAAACAGCGCCTGCTGTGTCACAACTTGACTCAACACGGCACATGATTACTGAGTCAAGACCTTATTGTGACGAGTCAAGCTTGGTAGATTGTTCGATTTAATTAAATTATCCATGTCGCATTAAATGCTGCCTGCGGCTTACAAAAGGCCGGAAATCATGCTCATCTGACCAGGGTTCGCTTTTCTGCCTGACCCTTATCCCTCAACTAGGATACAGGACACGCGACCTGGAACTAATTTTGTTAAGGAGTACTTATGCTTGCCCCACCGATATGGGCGCTACGAGGCAGATCAAAACAAGCAAATATGGGGCGAATCGCGTATTTTTAGATCTTGCAGGTCGCCAACTGGCGATCGTCCGTGGCTGGTAAGCTGCGGCTGGGATGGCCCCGTTGCAGGACATAAGCAATGACTACCCCGGGGCCACGATGCTTGATAAATCAATAGCAGTAACCGAGAAGCCACGCCAAGACATCATACATGTAAGATCTTTGCATGCTAATGCAGTTTCATCTGCACATCTTTGCTGGCTCGTCTAGGCCCAGTGTGCATGACTCTGTGTTGGTTACACCGATGACTACAGTACATTCCGATAAGGAAAATACGCGGTCTGATGAGGTTTGAAATGGACCACTCTATACTATCCGCACAATGCATGCAAGACAGGCTTTATCCTATGATCGGAGCCACCGATATTAGATATCGGGGAAGCCAAACCATGTCGCATAAGACATTCTGACTGTTGGATATGATCCCGCTCGTCTTCCGATTCATTCCTACAATCGTCATCGTATACTTCGCATCTGGAGTATCTATCAAATGGGAAAAAAGACGCAATCAAGACCCACAAGCTATGGCCAACGGAGTGTTGGCGGCAGATACCGAAAGGTTAACTGGTGGAAGAGGAAATGATTGTCTGAGCAATAATTAAGACATTTTAGCAAGCCGTACGGAGTATGTGAGTAAAAGGCAGCAACTAGCTTGGCCGGAGAGAACAATGATTTAAATGTCTCTGTGTAGATGTGGTCCAGTTATCTGACGTAACCCAGGCTGCCACGGCCGATCAGGCTCTCCAAGGGGATGGCGGAGCATCAAGACGATCTATGACATCGTCTCAGCTCCAGTATCATTTCCCGAGACTCAGCCAAGGCTGTCATTGTTCGCGTAGATCTACCCAAGTCAGCGTAGAGGCCGACCGTGGCCGAAGTTGCCAAGCATCAAGGCGCAGTCACTCCGTGTGTTTTTGATGCGACCTTCCTAGACAGGGCGGCGTAGTTGAATCAACCTGTTTGCGTGCCACCCCCACCATGATGTACCGGACATGCGTGTGGCACAGGAAAACGAGTCAAGATGTTCGTGTTGAGCCGGCCAGCCCCCGGGGCGATTAATCAATGTGCACCGCGCGTCCCGCCAATGAGAGGACGGACCCGACTAGAGGAAGGGGTTCAGACCTCGATAGATATTGAGGGATCCTTGCGGAGGTGCGCATGTATCGATTTCTCCGGAAGTATGGAGGGTGGGCGGTCCTACGGTGTGCACAGCCGGCGGTTTAGCGCGCCGGAACCCCGCAAGAAGCGGATGTCGAGGACGTGAGACTTTGTTGGTGCCGGCGAAGGCGCGCTACTGCACACTATAAACCCCAGTCCTGGCCCGACAACGAGGTGCTCGGAGAGAGGCCGCTTCTCGGGAGAGCAGCACCGGTGGAATGGATTTGCCGCAGGAGGGGAGATGTCTACGAAGCATCACTGTACATACAGTAGGCCCCCCTGTTCAACCCCTTGCGGGATCTGATCACCCGCAGAGACGAGGCAAGGCTCTTTCGGATCGAAACGGGCTTCGACTCCACCGCCCGAGACTCTATTGGACAGAGACCAGACGCCATGCGAGGGGCGGACACATGGCCCGTGGGTAGAACCAATCGCTGGGCAACGGCTAATGATGAACCAGGCCCCCATTCTTTGTGAGTCCATCGCCCGTGGGGGTCTGGGGAATGTCAATGAGAGAAGAGGGAGCATATGTAACGAAGAGAGTAGGGAGAAGAGAAGAAAACAGTTCGTAGAGAAGAGAAGAATGGTACCTGCTTAGTCCACGTGGCTCGAGCGCAAGAGGATGCGGAGGGCTTTTCTGGACGTTTCCGCTGCATGACTTGCGCGGGAAAACTGGGGCTCTGTATGATCTCAGACTGCTTTTCATAGGAATCAAAAAGGAAGAGGACTAGCAGAAGGTACATAGCCAATCAAATAAAGTAAACCATAAATGTACTTACTTACAGTCCCATGTTTCTCCCCATCATCGAACCGGACGCCACATCATTCCTTTCCCCCCTTCGCACTTTGTCAGCATCTTTCCCCTCCTCCCAGCCTTTGTTCATCGTTCGATTCCATCCTTCAATTCCACCTCTCCGATCAAGCCTGGACCCCGTATGTGGTGCCTGCGTCCAACCCCGTGTCTTCTGGTGGCTTCCCCGGACGCTTTCTCCGCCACTCGCGCCCGCTAAACAACCGAAACTCTTTCCCCGATTTACCCCAACCGCCTCGAGTCGCCGTCTCACCACCTGCATATGTCCTCGGCCACCCTCCTTCGCGATCCCTGGTGTTCTCCTGCCTAGTGCGCCTGGCGACGCATTCCATTCACCACCATGAATAAGCTCTTCCACAAGAGTTCGCGGAGCAATGGGGTAAGCCCGCCCATTCCATCGTGACGAGCATCATCCTTCCCGCCGGTGGCACAACAGCCGCCTTCCCCTGCGCTGCCTGTCACACAATTCGCATTGGGGCTATCTTGCTAATCTGGCCCTCTGCTAGGCTTCGTCTACCCCTTCGCCCGCCCCAGCGCCCGTCAAGAAGGACCCGCAAGCGCCGCAGATAAGCCCGCTCGAGAAGAGACTGAAAGACATGGGCCCTATCCGTGTTGATGGCAGCGACAAGTTCTTCGGCATGGAAAATGTGAGCGCAACCAATAATACGGTAAATCCTGAGTCTGAGATAAGACCACCGTGTGAAGCTGACCACAGACTGCTCTAGTACGGAAACACTTGCTACTGCAATTCCATCCTCCAATGCCTCTACTACTCCGTTCCCTTCCGTGAGGCTGTGATCAATTATCCACAACGGACCCCGGTCGAAAGCCTCGAGGCTGCACTCGCCCAGAACCTCCGGTTTCAAAACCCCCACGCGTTTTTGGAGGCGGAAGCCCAAGCAGCGAAACAGAAGGCTGCCGCCGGTCCCTCATCCAGACAAGCCGGCGTGCCACCGAACCAACCCCAGAAGCCAGAAGACAAGGATTCGCCGGAGTACAAGAAAAAGGTCGCACTGCAGACCCTGCCAATTCTGGAAACCAAGGACAACGCCGCCAGCTATGGAATGTCCGAATCGCTCTTTACCTCTCTGAAAGACATCTTTGAATCTTTGGTTGGGAGCCAGTCTCGTATAGGTGTTGTCCGGCCACAGCAGTTTTTGGATGTTCTGCGCCGAGAGAATGAAATGTTCCGTACAGCCATGCACCAAGATGCGCATGAGTTCTTGAATCTATTGCTGAACGAGGTGGTATCTAATGTCGAAGCGGAAGCCTCGAAGCAGAGTGTCGGAAAGGCACTTCCCCAGCAACCGTCAGAAAGCGCAGATTCACTCGGTATGAATGGAAGCACAGGCTCGAAGTCACCAAATACTACGCGATGGGTCCACGAGCTGTTCGAAGGAACATTAACATCGGAAACGAAATGCTTAACTTGCGAAAAGGTTTCGCAGCGAGACGAAGTATTCCTGGATCTGTCGGTCGACTTAGAACAACACGCATCGGTGACTTCGTGCCTTCGAAAGTTCTCCGCCGAGGAGATGCTCTGTGAGAGGAACAAGTTCCACTGCGATAACTGCGGCGGTCTTCAAGAAGCAGAAAAGCGAATGAAAATCAAACGCCTGCCCCGTGTCCTCGCCTTGCATCTCAAGCGTTTCAAGTACACAGAAGATTTACAACGACTACAAAAGCTGTTTCATCGCGTTGTCTATCCTTATCACCTTCGCCTTTTTAATACAACAGATGACGCTGAAGACCCCGATCGACTCTACGAATTATATGCCGTTGTTGTGCACATTGGCGGAGGACCCTACCACGGCCATTATGTGGCAATCATCAAAACGGAAGATCGTGGGTGGCTGCTTTTCGACGATGAGCTGGTTGAACCTGTGGATAAGAACTACGTCAAGAATTTCTTCGGTGACAAACCAGGACTTGCCTGTGCCTACGTCCTTTTCTACCAGGAAACTACCCCAGAGGCTGTGATGCGAGAGCAGGCCCAGGAAGACCAAGCTGCAGCCGCTGCTGCAGCCGCGACCTCAGAGGCAGCAGAATTGGCAAAGACAAACGGCCATCCGTTGTCGCCAGGACTGGTTCCTGTCCACAGTGCAGGCCAAATTCCTGCCGAGGACCCGAGCCGTTTCTCGCCCATGAAACAGACTTCGAGTGTGCCTGCAATGTCCACGCACCCAGAATCCCCCGAGCCCGAAGTGACGAGTCCACAAACCGCTCAACCGCCAGCACCACCTTTGCCTCCTATCCCCGACGAAGAACCACCCAAGCTCAGCCCGAAGAAGAGCGATGTCCAGTCTCGCAAGGAAAAGGCACGCGAGGACAAAGAACGACGCCAAGCGGAGAAGGCTGCTGAAAAAGCTGCCGAAAGGGCAGCAAAGGAAGAACGAGAACAGCAAGAGCGCAACGAGCGTCAAAGGCGAAAGGAACAGCAACAGTCTCGCATTGCCCAGGTTAGAAAAGAAGAGGAGGAGATGCGAAGGGCCATTGAGGCAAGCAAAGCTGATGCATCTGACATTGGACCTGAAAATGGATCCCCTCGCAAATCAACTTCCAGCATACCGGGTTTCTTCAAACGTGGAAGTATCCGCCTAGGCCTAGGCAAGGAAAAGGAGCCTCGCGTATCTTTGTCCGCCCTGGATGAATCAACACACCCGCCACAGGCTCCGGAAATGCCTCACCAGGAGACCCAAGCTGCGCAACCACTGCTACCTCGCAAAGAGAGCCAAGATCTTCATATTCCCAAATCTTCTTCCCGAACCGCTTTGCCTTTGGTCAATGACCAGAACCACAACCACACTCCCGACCAATTCCCACAAGTGAACGGCATCAACAAAAGCCGCACCAACCTCCATTCTCACACCCCTAACGAGAAGCACGGCCACGCTAGACGATGGCGGTCACTCAGTCTCAAGAAGGGTACCTAAGAATCGGAAATGTACGACAGAAGTTGCTCTCTGCATCTGCCAGCCTCAGGTCGATTCCAGCTGATTTTTCGCACCGAGATACCCTTATCGTCATGCACATATGAGCGATTCTTGCTTCTGCACATAAATTCGTGGATGTACCATCAAATTCTGATCCCTGATTTTGCGACCTTGCATTTGTCTTCTCTCATTCTCCCACGGTCAACTCAACCAAGTTTTCCAGCGGACATGTGTTTTTAGACTCTATTGTGTCATCGCCGCCCTATGGCCTTTCCCCTTTCCCCTTTCTTATTTACATCCTTTCCACATCTTATATTTCCCGCGACGCCTTGTCTTTGCTGCTACTTTGTAACATGTACGGCAACACAGCACCTACGCTGGTGGCGCAAAAGAAGGCGTTTGGGTTTGATATGCTGGCAAGCATTGGCCAGTATTGGATTCGCTTGGCGTTTTTTGCTATTTGTTATGGGCCGTGAGCATGCAGTTTTATCCACTTTTCTGTATTTCTGCTTCTTGGTAATCGTTACCCCGGTGGACGATGGTTTATTTGAGATCCCCGGTATTACGTCTGAGCTTCCGTTTTCCTGCTCAGCTTGCTAGCTGTAAATACAATTGAAACCATTCAAGAAACAACCTTGGAAGATAAGAGGCATAATCTAGTGACCCCGGGAGGTCTTCTGCTATATCCTATATCGATTTGTATGGGTATATCCTTGTACTTTTAGCTATGAATCCAGGGACACCCGTCAAATTAAAGAGGCAAAGCCCCTTTGAGAGATGCCCAGCTCGGCAAGAAAATACACTTTCTACTGGCTTTACTCCGAGGTAGCCTGCCCTGTGCCGTCGTCACGCTGCATAGCCCTCCTAGTCAAGAACAACCATTATATTTCGCACATATTCTCCCATGAGAAAGATGTCTATTATATTTGTAGTTTTAGCGAGCCGTAATAGAACAACGAATCGCTTCAATTGGTTTCGTAATACATCATTGGGCCGGGCGGTGGTAAAGGAGATGGCACGAAGTCGTTCATATGCGACTACGCCGCTACTCGCCAGAGAATGGGTTCGCAGTAATCACCCGAGGATAAGTTCGTAGACGATGATGACAGTATTGATCGCGATCAGGGGTACTGCAGGTTCCAGGCATGTTAGCTGGGTTCGTGGCTCTGCGACCTAGCCTCTACACACTCGTCGCAAGGCAAGTGCGAATAGACGCATCGGCGGATGGAAGAAGAGAGACCATAGCATGATATGATCATAGGAAGGGGCGATTTGACGTACTCCGCATTACTGTCCTCACACTGGCGATCAGGTTGATTGTCTTGGCCTTGACACTGGTGCTGTCGTAGGTCGTGCCAAAGGCAGGCTCAGCTTGTGTTTTGCCCCATCCAACTAAACGATAGAATTCTGTTAGACTTATCTCGATGACCTGCAAAGGAAGGGCGTGGGGAGCTTCGAGGGGTGGATGAACGCACTGCGGGCGAGGAAGCGGTCCTCGGAAAGGATGGCAATGCCGTTGATGATGAGGATGGCCACTAGAAAAGAAGGACGTAAGTATGCGACTGGGTCAGGAATTGCGTAGGAGTCGCAACTCACCGTAGATCAGACTTCCAAGGAAGAACATCGTTGCGGCGGGGGATCTGGAGGTAGTGTGAGGTGGAAAGTTGATAAGCTGCTCGGGAAGCGCCAGATCTCCGGATCAACAACTTCGCCGCAACAGCCACCATGAGGCATGGTCAGTCCAACCCTCACATCGTCATGTTCCGTTCTAATGCTATTACAGGGATTCCAATACTCGTGCTGCTTATAGCAGTATTGATTGTACTTCATGCCGTCGTGGCTCCCTACACGAAGGTCGAGGAGTCGTTCCATGTTCAAGCTGTCCATGACATCTTGGCTTATGGGCTCCCGAGTAGCAAGGGCCCAGATTTTGCGAACTACGATCATTTCGCATTTCCAGGTGCTGTTCCTCGAACCGCAGTTGGCGATTTGGTGCTAGCGAAGCTATCTCAGTGGCTCCTCGCGCTGAATGCGAGCCTCGATCGCCAAGTACTAGGTACGCGCCACTGATCAAGCTTCCTTCCAAATACTAAGGTCTTCTCCAGCTCGCGCAATCCTAGGTATCTATAATGCATTTGCATTGGGGGTGTTTGCGCATGGCGTCCAGCGCAGCTTCGGCCGAACTGTAGCGATTTGGTATCTTGTCTTGCAAGGCAGTCAGTTCCATCTGATTTACTATGCATCTCGGCCACTGTCGAACATGTTCGCCTTCGGGCTTACGACGCTGTCGTTGCGCTTTGCCCTTCCAGACAAGATGTTGATATTTACAGCTAGTCCGAGAGTGCGCGATAATGCTGGGCGCCTGTCGCTCTTCCTACTGACCTTTGCGGGCGTGGTTTTCCGTTCTGAATTGGCCGTCTTGGTAGCAACACAGACGCTCTATCTCCTCGTATCAAAACGCATAAGTCTTTTTGGATGTGCCGTTCCAGCTGGACTTTTGGGGCTAGGTGCTGGTCTCTTGTCTACTGTGCTCATTGACTCCAGTTTCTGGCAACGCTGGCCTCTTTGGCCGGAACTCGAAGCATTCATATTCAACGTTGTGAATGGACAGTCTTCAGAATGGGGGACAGAGCCATGGTACTTCTACTTCGTGAATGCTCTTCCTCGCCTCCTTCTCAATCCATTGACCTACCTTGTCGGCATCCCGGTTGCCCTTCGCCAACCCGCAACTCGCCAATCAGCGCTATCTCTTCTAATTCCGACCCTCGCCTTCGTGGCCTTGTACAGCTTCCAGCCACACAAGGAATGGCGATTTATTGTCTACATTGTTCCCGCGTTGACAGCATCTGCTGCGCTCGGCGTAGGCTACTTATGGACGCACCGCTCGCGCTCCATATTCGCGCGCATGGCTTCGAGGCTTTTCATTCTTTCTACATTGGCCTCATTCCTCCTGTCAAATCTGGTACTACTACCAGCTTCTGCAGCAAACTACCCAGGGGCTCAAGCTCTGAACGCATTACATAGTTCGCATGCTCGAATCACGCCACCAACGGATAACAATATTTCCGTTTATCTCGGAAATCTCGCTTGCCAAACAGGTGTCACGCGGTTCCTGCAAAAGCCCTCCGACTCAGGTTGGGTCTATGACAAAACCGAAGAGGAGCAGACAAAGTCCACGCCTAAATTCTGGGGACAGTTTGATTATGTCGTGGTTGAGGCATCGTCAGATCCTGATTTCCTGGATAGCGATGAGATACAGCTGCGAGCTGCTCTACCAGAAGCTGGCTGGGAAGCTGTTGAGGTTGTGGATGGATTCGCGGGCATCTCAATCTTAAGACCTGGGATGCAGGCTGATGGAGCTGCCGAGCAATGGGTTTTAAGACTAGTTGGTGGTGAACATGCGGCTGGACTGTTTGAAAAAGCAAGGGATGCAGTGAGAAAGGCCATTCTACGTGGATGGTGGATTGAGTTGAAGATGAAGCCGAAGATCAAGGTGCTGAAACGTTTATCATGAGTTTGGGTCGCTGAATCTTGGTTATTACCTGTGTCACCACCTTCAATGTCCAAAAAGGCCTGCCGTAAATGAAATATGTATTGCCCATAGCAGATCTTAATTCTTGTCTGTATGTCATAAAACGGGTGCATTTACCCCAATGTATTGGATGAGTATATCAACAAGTTCATGGCTTTGGTCAAGTATGCGCAAACAGGGTATTATGTATCATGATGTTCACTTCGAAAGATTCCACAAGCTCAAAGTCCTCCAGGTGGGCCCTCAAGTCTGGCCATGCGCGACTCCAGCTCGCGCACCCAAGGCTCTACTGTCTGGACATTTGAGCGCAATGCCTCTTCTCCCTGGCCCATCTTTCCTTCAACAGTCGTGAGACCCTCCCGCCATTGTTCAATTTCCGATGCCATCTCAGCGTGGCGCTTCTCAAGGTCATTGAGTGACTCTGCAGCTTGAGCAGCACCAGCATGGCAGGCACGTAGAGACCGGAGGCGCTCTAATACACTAGGGAGGAGAGGATGCAAGGATTGGATGGTCGGAAGGGTGGCGTATAGCGCCTGGATTTTGGCCGCATTCTCGTCGTCGGCAAGGACACTGCTGTCTGCGCCATTAGAGGTATCCGGATCGGAGCCTGCTGAAGTGAGACGCGCGGCTTGGGCTGACTTGGCGGCATCTGCTGCGCGACGGCGTGCAGAGGCGAGTGTTTCTGCGTCGGTGGTCAACTTGCGGATTCGAGATGAAAGGGCCTCGAGGTGAGGAGTCGTTAAGCCAGGGATCAATGCAGTCGGGGCACCAGATCCTGGAGCGTTGCCTGCCAGGAGACCAGTAAGAGCGATTAGACGAGAATTGAGCTGGTCTAAGGTTGGCAAAACTGGCTGCATGGCGGGCTCGCTGATGCCATCTCCGACAAATGGGTTCGATGAGCTTGAGATGCCCATTGATGATTCGAGGAGTGCTAGACGGCTCTCAAATGCAGCTGCATGAGACAGAATTCCTGCTGGCGCGCCGCCAGCCAGTGCGAGAGCGGGAGCGGGAGCGGAAGTAGGAGTAGCTTTATCACTTGGCGGCTGTTGCTGAGGGGCTTTCTTTACAGGAGCATCAGGTGCCAGCTTCTGAGAAAGCGCCGCAGCGGCAGAGTAAGATGTGCTGACTCCGCGGGATGTAGCGTGTAGGTGATCCAAAGCACGACTCAACTCCGTAACACCATCGCCGCTTTCCTCTTGTGACTTCGCAGCTGGTGCATCTTTGCTTTCGCTCTGGCCTGATTTTGCCTCCTCTGTAGCTTTACTTTCCATTTCAACTCGCAAGTCTTCCACCTCCCTGCGCAGCCGCGCTAATCGTCGCTCAATTGATTCGTCTTCGCTGTCGCTCAGGTCGCCGAGCTCTTCGGTTCCGTCCTCACGTCTCCGTCGCCGGCGCAGGCTTTTGCTCTTGCTGCGGTATGCCTGTCGTTTCATGGAGATGCTATCGGAGAAATTGGCGTCGCGGGCATCAACCGCAGCGCCCATGAACTGCGCGCGCGCTTTGTCTGCATCGACACCCTCCCGGTCGATATCGGAGTTGTTGGTATCATCGTGATCGGACTCGGTGCGAATTGTAGCTGTCTATGAGTCCCAATTGTAAGGACATTCTCTAGTATGATAGGCATTGCGTGTATGCTGCAAGTCGAACTTACGGGAGCAGTGGACGCTTCGTCGGTCAGGTCAGGGGTCTCATAAATATCAGGAGCCGGATCCTAGCAACGATTAGCTTTGTGCATGAGTAGTTCAATCATATCTGGGTGCACTCACCAAGTCTGGAAGTCCAGCATACTTCTTGTTGAAAGCCATGGCTGTGGGGTTGGGGTGAGGTCAACAACGCGAAACATCTATAGCCCGAGTTGGTGGTCCGCAGTGGTGCCTGATTTATGCCGTGTTGCCTTGTTTCTCAGGGGCACAACAGTGACATCGTTGCACGTGTCAGCCTCGGGAAGTGTAGCACATGCATTTTCAACGAGTATAGGCGATCAGCGATCGCCAGTGTAAAGGTGACCTTTCCCTCCGTGTCATCTTCTTCCTCCTCTTCTATTTCTTCTTAATCTTCGAAGTATAGTCACCTCGATCTCGTGTACCCAGTACAACCCTGCAATACTCAAATCGCAAACCATTCTTCTTCACCCCACCTCCCCCACTTCATACACCTATACAAGATGGCTGCCCCTGCGGACGTTACCATTACGAACCTCAATGGACAATGGGTCATGGTATGTGAGAGGAGATGAGTCGAAGACTATGTCGCCGTCTTCATCAGAAAATTAAAGACACCAAAACTAATATACAGCGTCTCACAGGACTCAACACTGTCCGACCCCACGGACCCTATCCTAGCTCTGGTATGTTCACTCCCTTCATCGATGATTGATCCCCTGGGATAGGAAGAAGCCTTAATTGATTGCGAACATGATTCATGTCAATGAGAGCTTCCTCCCAGCTTCCTTTGGTCACAAAGTACCCTTTCGCATTAAAGTAAATAAGCTAACACCCAAACAGCAAGGCATGAGCTGGTTCCTGCGCACAGCCCTCCCCTACGCCACCGTCACTCTGCACGTGAAGGAATGGGCCGATGAGGCAGACCCCAAGGTGTACCACATCGACGTTGACCAGGTCATCACCGGTGGAATCACCGGCAGCAAGGAGTCGCGTGTGCTGGACTGGGAGGAGCGCGAGCACACCGACAACATCTTCGGGACCGTCAAGGGCCGTTCGCGATTCATCCGTGCCGCCAAGGGCGAGGATGGCAAGGCGCGCCCTGCCGCCGAGTTCTATAGCAAAGCCGGCGGTGATGCCGATGCGCGCCTGCAGAAGTTCCTGCGCGGCGAGACTTTGATCGATGCTTCTGCTAGCGAGGGATTTGTCATTGAAGATGCGGGTGCTGAGTTTGGCGAGGGCGAGGGATTGTTCTTGCAGAGCTTTGTTGACAACGCCGGCAGCGGTTGGACTGCTGAGCAGGTGTGGGGATTCGAGATTATTGATGGCGAGCGCCGCCACACACGCCGTGTCGCTGTTACCAAGGATGGCAAGGTTGAGATTGCGCGACTTGTGTACACTTACCAGGTACCAAGCGAGGAGTAGATGGACTTGGAATGGCTACGGTTGAACCATTTCAATTGCTTTGATAGGTCGATAGGCCATATTATTTCGGTAATTCATTCTCAGAACTTATAATCACGGCTTCTGTCTGGGTAGTACATGGTAATTCTAAGCTTTTTGGCTTTGCAGACTCGATTGTATAAGAAATTGATTACTAGAGCGGATGTATTTTGGGGGGTCCACGTCGGTTGACTCTCGTATCGGGTGGTCTTCCGTAACGACACTTATCGCAAGACCAAGACCCTCCTGCACTAGCGTCTCGGAAGTACTCCCGGATAATAACAGGCTAACTCTAACAGACTCTCCAATTAGGAAACCGACTCCCTACGAAGTATGAAAATTCTAAAAACTTAAATTTCGACGACCTCTTACAGAGTTGAAGTATGGAATAATCTAAATTCGTATTGCAGATGAATAGGCTACATTTTGGTTATCATAACAAAGTAGGGGCGTAGATGCGATTATAAGTCATGCTCCAAATTAGGAGTGGGTGGGCATCACAACGTTAGCCTTGGTGCTGACTGCATCCTCGGCCTTCCAGAAGCTGGTGACAGTCTTCTGCTGTGTGTAGAACTGCAAGCCAGGCTTGCCGTAGAAAGTGTTGGCACCGCCACCGGCAATACTCTTCTTGTTACCGGTGAAAGAGAACATGGGCAGAGGAACGGGGATAGGGACGTTGATACCCAGCTGGCCAGCCTCAATGTCCTTCTGGAAGCGAGAGGCAGTGGAGCCGGAGCGAGTGAAGATGGCAGCACCGTTACCGTACTCGTTGGCGTTGATCAAGTCAATGGCATCATCAAGGGTCTCGACGTTCAAGACAACCAGGACAGGACCGAAGATCTCCTCCTTGTAGCATCTCATTTCAGTGGTGACGTTGGTGATGATGGTAGGGCCGACCTAGAAACATTTGTATTAGCGATGCTTTCATTACATCAATGCGTTGGGAGACTTACAAAGTTGCCGTTGGGGTATCCCCTGGGGGTGTAGCCACGTCCGTCGAGGAGAATGGTGGCACCCTCAGCCTCAGCGCTGGCGATCAGTTCCTCGATGCGCTTCTTGCTCTCGGGGCTGATAACAGGGCCCAGATCGGCACCGGCCTCGAAACCACCATTCACGCTCAAAGCCTTAGCACGCTCAACGAGCTCAGGCATCCAGTCCTTGGTCTCACCAACAGTGACGAGAGTGCTCAGAGCCATACAACGCTGACCAGCAGCACCAAAAGCAGCACCACTGATAGCGTTCAAGGTCTGGTTCTTATTGGCGTCAGGAAGGACGGCAGCATGGTTCTTAGCACCCAAGTTGGCCTGCACACGCTTGCCATTGGCGGAGCCGCGAGTGTAAATGTATTCACCAGCCTTGTTGCTGCCAACGAAGCTGATAGCCTTGATAGCAGGCGCATCGAGGATGAAGTCCACAGTGCGGTGGGTACCGTGCACAATGTTAATCACACCGGGAGGGAAGCCGGCCTCCTTAGCAAGCTCTGCCAGGATCATAGCTGCACCGGGGTCACGCTCAGAGGGCTTCATGACCAGAGTGTTACCAGTGACGGTGGCAATTGGGATACACCAAAGGGGAATCATAGCGGGGAAGTCTTATCAAGGGTTAGCAACTGAAACTAGATAAGCACCATATCGGCACGATTATCTTTGACTTACTGAATGGGCAGATAGCAGCGGTGACACCGAGAGGCTCGCGGTAGCTGCGGGTCTCCATGTCTTTAGCAACCTCGAGGACCTCTCCGGTCATCTGGCTGGGGATACCGCAGGCAGTCTCGGCAACCTGCAAACCACGCAGAACATCACCGCGGGCATCAGCAAAGGTCTTGCCCTGCTCGAGGGTGATGGAGGCAGCCAGGCGGTCCCAGTGCTCACGAATCAAGCTGGTGAACTTGAACATGATCTGCTGGCGGGCCATGATGCTAGTTGCGCGCCAGGCGGGGAAAGCGGCCTCGGCCGACTTGACGGCGGCCTCAAGCTCCTCATCGGTGCTCTGAGGGACACGAGTGACGAGGTTGTTCGTGGCAGGATCGTGCAGATCAATCCACTTGGTGGCCTTGGAGGTCACGAACTCATTGTCCAAGAAGTTGGCGGTGTCAATTGGGTTGGCAATCTTCTCGTGGGTCGTCGGGTATTCGGTAGCGGTACTGTTGGCGGAGGTAGTAGAAGGAGCAAGTTGCTGAGAGGTAGCATGCAGACGACGAGAGGCCGACATGGCCCCGGGAGTTGAGACAGTAGCACGAGAAGTCAATCTAGCGGCTGGAGCAGCAGTGGCGATAGTGCGGACACTGGAAGCTCTCGCAATGGCTGGCGTGCGGGGAATAGAGCGAAGCGCGGGGATGGTTTTGGCTAAAGACCGGCGGGCGGCCATTGTGACGGATATAAAAGAAATTGAGAAGGCTGGTATATCCAAATGCAAGGGGGGGGAGACACAAAGAATCTCGAAGTTGGCTGGGGGGGAGTATATAAGACCAATGCGGAGTTGATTACCCAGCCCTTCACACTGTTACCCCAGGCCCGAGGTCAAACCCACCGCCTACAATCGGAGCCCCCCACAAACACCTCGATAAGAGTACCTCGGCGCTGGCAGCCAATCATCGGTCTGCTAGGAATCGCCGACTGGGATCCGCTCCTACCCGCTGTGTCTATTAAAGCTCGCTTGGAGGTTGATTTAGGTAGGGGATTCCGACGGGTCCCAGACCAGGCAGTCGAATGAGCACCTCTAGGGCCAGTACCTGCCCGTTACAGATAGACGCCGGGGCAGGTGGATCTACAACGTATACTCTAATCTACAATTAGACTCTCAGAAACAGAAACAATGACCATGAAATCATACATTTGAGGCTAGACAAAGTATATCGCACCTCCATTCTGGGAATCTCAAGACTAGCTAGCATACTACTACACAGGTCACATGAACATAAAGCTGGGAATAAGGAATCAACGCGGGAGGTTATGCGATCTCATTGTTTCGATGTAAAAAAGTTGTTTGTTTGAGCCGCAGTTTACTCAGCAGAGGAGCGGGTGTTGCGCTTGGTAGCGCCACCCTTGCTGGTGTCAGCGGAGGAGCTGGTAGCTGCGCTGGCCTTCTCCTTGCCAACGCTAGCGGGCTCCTTGCCCTTGGCAGCAGGAGCAGGGCTGCTGGCACCAATGGCACCAACAATCACCAGGATGGAAGTAAGGAGGATGGCGACAAGACCACCGGCAACCTCGGGAACAGTCTTGACTGCGTGGACGGGGTCCTCCTTAGCCAAGTTGATGAAGTAGTCAATCTTCTGGCGGACGAAAGTGACGGGGTCCTCCTGGAAGGTAACAGTGGTACCAGCGTCGGGCTTGTTAGGAGCAGGTCTAGAAGCCTCCTCCTGAGCTTGCTCGATCGGGTACTTGACATCAAAGGTCTCCTTGCGGAGCTGCTCAGCGTCCTCGACGGAGTGACCAATGTAGACGTTGTCAAACAGGATGTCGTTCTGCATGGTCCAGATCTCGAAACCGATCTATACGCTGATTAGTATGCTTGATTTCAATCTATCAGGCGTGTCCATCAACTTACAGCACCCATAGGCTCAAGGTTGGCAGGGGTCTTGTCTTCAAAGTACTTGGGGTTGGCAATCTTGCGAGGAGCCCAAAGACCCTTGTAGGCAGGGTTGTCGATCAAAGGAGCAGACCACTTGCCCTTGTACTCGGGGTTCTTCTTCAAGGGACGGGTCCATGCGCCACAGCCGGAGACCTCAGCACACTTCGGGTTGGGAACAGTAGGAGCGATCCAGTCGCCATCCTCCTCATCATCCCAGTCCTCAGGCTTCTCGGCCTCGGGGTCAGGGATGCTAGAGGGCTCATCAACCAACCAGTCGTCAGGCTGCTCGGCTTCCTCATCCTCAATCTCAAAAGGAGCCTCCTCATCCCAGTCCTCGGGCTTGGTGGCCTCGGGGTCAGCGATCTTGGCCTCGTCGACCCAGTCGGCGGGCTTCTTGTCCTTGGGGTCGTCAATCTCCTTCTCGGGGTTGACAGCAGGGCTGAAGTCCTCAAGGAGGCTGCCCTCCTTGACAGACTCGCCATTGACAAGAATCTCGAAGGTCTGGTCGGGCTTGACGATAAGAGTGTAGAGAGAGGTGACCTTGGAGGTACGGGCGACCGGGGGAGTGTTGAGGTGCTTCTCCTCGTACTCGCCAGTCTTGGGGTTCTTGTGGCGGAAGATGAAGTGAACCTGAGAACAAAGACGCCTGGTCAGCTTTGGGTTATACGATTGGACAAAAGGAGCGCTTTGTTCATACCTTGTTGGTGGCACCGCACTTGTCGGGACCAAACATGATCACGTAGGGAGTACCGTTGGAGAACTCTTCCTGGTGGAGCTTCTTGTTCTCCTGGAGGAGCTTCAGGTAGGCACCACCGCAGACCAGAGAGTTCTGAGGCTTGACCTCATACTGAACCACGAGGGTCTTGCCCTTGTTGTCAATCTTCTTGGGGAACTTGGCAGAGATGGCGTGGTGGGCGGCAGCGTTCTTGACAACCAAACCCTTGTCGCCCTCAATGCCTTGGAAGACAGAGGGCTCCTCGACAGACCACTCGCCAACGTAGGCCCAGTCCTCCTCGGACTTGGGGTCGTCCTTCTTGGCGTGCGATCGCTGCCATCGGGACTCCCAGTCGTCAGTGAATTGCTCCAGGAAGGGAGCCTTGAGAGCCGTGGGCTAGATAAGATGGTTAGAACATGCAAGAAGCCATTGAGGCCAAACAGAAGCACAGGGAATACTTACAGTGAAAGTAGGCTTCTCAATGGCAAGGGCCGCGTCTGGGGCAGCTTCAGCCTCCTCGGCATGGGCAATGCCCATGAAGGTGGCCGAGGAGACCAGGGCCGTGAATGCGGTATCGAAACGCATTTTCAAACAGTCAAACAACAGAGCGCGCAGCACCTGAGGGGGGAAAGAGGGAGGGAAGTGGACACCTTTAAAAGAGGAGAAAGCGGAGGTTATATACAGCGGGAAGATGGAGAAGGTCCAGGTGGCCTCTTCCAAAGCTCCCAATCGGGACTAGGGCCCCCGGCCAGGTACACTTGTTCGATTGCTTTCGATGACTCTGGCCTGTCTTTGTTGGGACGAGTTTAAGTTAATTATAGTTGCAAGACTGTCTTTGCCCCGATGGCCTTCTGCATCTCTTCTTTATTCTGCGTTATGACTCGTAATCATTGCGAACATGATCTCCGATCTCCCGGCTCGCGAGAACATGGCGGGCTTGTGTGATGCGCGGAGCTGCAGCGGCCACCCCCACTCGGCCATTCCGTCCCTCTTGACTGGCTCTACTCCGTTACACCCCATTCTTCAGCTTTTGCGACTCACTTTTTGTTTTCGGTCAGCTACATATTCTCACGGTAAGCTGATATATCCTTGATTGTTGCGCTTGAGTACTTGTACACTCGGGATTCTCCTTCCTTACCCCTTCCCCAACCCTACTTCCCAGCTGCCCCGCCGGGGATACAATAAAACTTGATGCCCAATTGCTAACTAGCCAGACAACCATGTGCGCCGACGCAGACAAGACCGTCGCGGTCAACAACGACCATCTGGTCAAGTCCGACGACCCTGAGCACCCTGCAAACCTCATTCCAGCGCTGTGCCGCAACTTCTACAACTGGGGATGGGTGACTGGCACCGGCGGAGGGGTAAGTGACAAGACCGCGAAATTGCGCCATCAGCCCGCTGAGTAGCATCTCCAGACCTCCATTCGCCAGGGCGACCACATCTTCCTCGCTCCTTCTGGTGTCCAGAAGGAGTTGATCAAGCCAGAGAACATCTTCGTCATCCAATGGCCAACCACCAAGTACCCCGCTACCGAACGCAATTACATTCGCAAGCCTCTCCAGCTGAAGCCCTCTGACTGTACCCCGCTTTTCTTGACTGCGTTTGAACACGGCGCGGCTTGCTGCATTCATACGCACTCTCAATGGGCGGTGCTGATCACGCTTCTGGTCGAGCGAGAGAAGGGCCCCGATGCATGCTTCGAGATCAACAATATCGAGCAGATCAAGGGTATTCCCAAGGGCCGCGGCAAGGGTTACCACGGGTACCATGACACTCTCAGTATCCCAATTATCGACAACACGCCCTTCGAGGAAGACTTGACCAGCGGTCTGGAGGCGGCCATGAACAAGTACCCCGACACATATGCAGTGCTGGTTCGGAGACACGGAATGTAAGTATCATCTTGGAAAGTTGTTGTCATATTGAATATCGTGCTTCCAATCTCTAACAATCGGCAGCTATGTCTGGGGCGACACTGTTGCCAAAGCAAAGACTCAGTGCGAGAGTCTCGACTACCTGTTCAAGCTCGCAGTCGAGATGCACAAGCTTGGCCTCCCCTGGCTCAAATAGGGCCCAGCGAGGGTATGGTGCCCCTATGAATTATAGTCATAACTGGCACCACTTATAGATTGGATTGGCCGGTATTGAAGGGCTCCAATCGAGATGAAGTGACGTATCATGGTATTTCGGTGTTTTGATAAACCTAGAAAACTTTGTAATGGAACATAGGCCTCTGCTGAAGGCTATTCAATTTTCGGGTATTAGTATCCTTTCAAAAAGACCAGGCTCCATAGGGAGCACAGTTTAGACAGTTGTCTGGAGATTGTAAAAGGTGAGGTGGCAGGATTCGTTGCACCTTGGGGGTTTTGCGATCCCGTGAGTGACTAAGGCTGCGGATCATCTACGGCTGTCCGCTCCACCTCCAACCAGCTTCACATCCTCAGGTCCCCCCTCCGCACTTCGGAGCTTCCTGAACCCCACCTGTATACCAAACTGCTCGTCGTCAGCTCGAGTACCCGTCCTCGCCCTTCCTCATATTCCGTCATTCGCCAACAATGGATCTCGACGGCGGTGACTCCCCGTGGGGCGGTAGGCAGACATCCCGCAGCTTCAAGATTGCGATCTAATCTAGAGTATAGATGAGCCCTCTCGGTCCACCTCCAGCCCGGTGCCTCCCCAGCCAGGAAACCAAGAGACCAGTGAGTGCCCGCCTGTCAACTTCGCCATTGCCTATCAACCCCGCCGCTAACGTGCGTTCACCCTTACAGCTTCCGCCGAACCCGCGCTGTCTGAGAGCAGGGCCGAGGTTCGCACACCCGGTCGACGAGGGCCTCGAGGAACTCGGAAGGTCAGCGCGCAAGCGACCCGATTAGAGGCCGTTGATGACACCTTTGATCCTCTTGGTCCTCTCGGAGAAGCCCCTGTTGAGACGAACGCCACCCCAACCGACGAAGCACCTGCGCCTCCTCAGAAAGAATCCTCAGCTCCCCGCGGCCCTCAGCCCGCCTTGACATTCGCCCAGATCCCAGGCGCGACAGGCCTTGCTGGTTCAGTGAACGCTGAAGAAGATGGCGGTAACTTCAGAGGACCACCGCCTGTCCAGCCTGCTGCGGATACGGATGGGCCCCAGCGACAGACACAGCCCAGCATGAGCGTGGAACAAGCTGCCAAGCCAACTTTCGATATTCACGTCGGAGACCCGCACAAAGTTGGAGATCTGACAAGCAGTCACATTGTGTATCAAGTTCGGACAAAGGTAAGAAAAGCCTATCTAGCGCGAAACGTTACGAAAGCCAGAAGACTAATTGCGCATTTTGTGGAATCAGACTTCATCGAAAGCATATCGCCAGCCCGAGTTCTCGGTCACCCGCCGATACCGCGATTTTCTCTGGCTCTACAACTCATTGCACAGTAATAACCCCGGCGTGGTGGTCGCTCCTCCTCCAGAGAAGCAGGCAGTGGGCCGATTCGACACCAACTTTGTTGAATCAAGAAGAGCAGCTCTAGAGCGTATGCTTAACAAGATTGCCGGTCACCCGATTCTCCAGCACGATGGTGATCTCAAGATATTCCTGGAGAGCGAAGCTTTCAATGTTGATGTTAAGAATAAAGAAAACCGAGAGCCTGATCTTGGTCAAAGCAAGGGAATGCTGAGCTCGCTTGGAATCAATGTTGGGGGAGGGAGCAAATTCGTGGAACACGATGACGTGAGTTGAACTATCCCAAGCCGGCCTCGATATCAAGTTGCTAACACCTAGTAGTGGTTCCATGACAGAAAGATTTACTTGGATGCGCTGGAGAACCAGTTGAAAGCTTTATTGAAATCCATGGATACTGTGGTCTCTCAAAGGAAGGGTCTTTCTGAATCTGCGGGCGAATTCTCAAATTCACTTCATGCTCTTGCTGCTGTTGAACTTTCTCCAGCTCTTGCGTCGCCTTTAGACGGTCTATCAGAGCTTCAATTACGGATCAAGGAGCTTTATGAGCGACAAGCGCAGCAAGACATTCTGACTTTGGGTATCACAATTGACGAGTATATTCGTTTGATTGGCAGTGTCAAGAACGCCTTCTCCCAACGCCAGAAAGCGTTCCACAGCTGGCATAACGCCGAGTCGGATCTGCAGAAGCGCAAGAACACACAGGAAAAGCTACTCCGACAAGGGAAAACACAGCAGGATCGTCTCAATCAAGTCAACGCTGATGTGGCTGACGCTGAGCGCAAGGTCCATCAGACCCGGTTGCTTTTCGAGGACATGGGGCGCTTGATGCGCAATGAATTGCAAAGATTTGAGAAGGAGAAAGTGGAAGACTTTAAGTCTGGGGTTGAGACTTTCTTAGAAAGCGCAGTGGAAGCTCAGAAGGAGGTAAGGCGCTCTCCAATGCTTGGACTGAGGAAAGCCTTTCTAACGCAGTGTCATAGTTGATCGAACTTTGGGAAACATTCCTCATGCGCCTGGATGCTGGAGAGGATGGAGTGCCATATTATATCCCACCACCTACGGCCGGCGAAACAAATGAAACTGCGACTTCCGAAACCACGCCATCTCATGCCGAAACGACCTCTGTTACTGAGGACGACTGAAATTCTTGAATCTCTGTCTCCCTGTGTAGGATACCTGTCGTGCCCACGAATTTGTCATTACCTCCCGATAATGAACTTTTCTATCCGGCACATACTTTACCCTCTGCAACGCTATCCCTCAATGATTACATTCAGCCAGTTTTATTCTCTTTCCTTGACTCTTCCACTATCTCCCATCATCATCTCTTCCGTTGTCGTGGATTTCGTGTTGTAACTGATACCATTACTTATGTTCAAGAAAAGAGAATCATCCAAATGAAATGAGGAATGTGTAAAATGGGCTCGGGATCGACGTAGATTTGCCATTACTTCTAGAAGCTTTCATAGTAGGAAATGCATATTCTAGCGGTCTATTGAACGCATAGAGATAAAGAGCGGTCAAAGCTTAGCAGGCCCGCCGTTCTTCATAATAGTGGAATCTATCATCACATTCCAATTATCAGGGCGCTAATTACTGCACGATGAAGACATAGTACATTACGAACACCTCAGGCTCTCCAGACAAGATCAAGCTTTCGGACAATGAGCCAACCAAAAGTGCTCGCGTTGGATGGTCTCTTCGGGATTGGCGCAATACCCGATCTAGCGTAGCCGCACGCCGATCCAAATTTGTTTCTTCGGCCCAACCCTAGAAATCCCTGACTTAGATTTTCCTGATCGACGAGTCTCTGGAGTAAGTGCTTGCTGTATGTATATGGCACGCACAAATTAGTCTTCAAATTCTTTCAAAGCCGCAGGGTTCACCTCTGGACTCACTGATGTCGCTGTCGCTCGCAACGGACTTAACGGAGCGCGGATCACGGGGGAGTCCGACCCTAATCGTAAATCGAAATCAGACCCTGAAGCTGCACCTCTCAAACACCACCTTCCTGTATTAAGAATAGCGTTCTTGAGATGTGCAACTTTTTTTGCTAAAAAGACCATGATTGGATCGTCACGAGGCTGGAAAGAGGGCCCAAGTCAGACTCGTGGCGAAGCTAAACCTATTTAAAGACTTTACAGACTTTCTTGCAGCATGATGATTGGCACGGAGCTACCTGGCGCTACCTGGCGCTCCCTAAAATGTGAACAGCCGCAATCCTTGGGGGCTTGGGTTCACTTGGTGGTTGAGTTACCTGTATTTTTGGCCCCAGGCTTAGTGAACTCGGCGGAAATCCCACACCACTTGCCATTTCGGTCCAATCATGGCTCCATAGTGGATATCAATTGCTCTTGATAGCCCGTACTAGGCCAAGCCTATTGGAAAATGAGCCATTACTTATAGTTTGTCAGCACCCTGAGTTGAAGCCGACTTGTTTTGGCCCATTTTCCTCACTCCAGGTTCACGATAGAGCATTCTAGAGAAGGGCCCTCCCTCCTAGTTGTTACAATCTGCCCAAAATGTCGACTCCTGCTGCAGTCGCTGCGACTACTACTGCCACCCCAACTACAACTTTAAACGCAGCCGATTATAGCACGGGCTCGGACTTCGAAGGCTGGTATCTGCAGACTACTCGTACGTTTGACCACCCACAGAACTGGAACAACCATTGACCCCCAACAGCACAGCCTATCGTCTGCGGCGGCACCCTTACATACTTCACCAGCAGCACTTATGCGCAATGTTTCGATCCATCCTCGTCGGCGCCTATGCCTACTGGCTGCTCAGACTCAGTCTTACTGATGGCTGATACCATGGTTGGCACCTGGTAAGCTCTTCTCATTGACCTGCGAATCAAGATACTAACTCCCGATAAAGTGACTCATACTACTCATGTGGTTCATACAAAATCTTCCCAACAGAGGGCGCTTCTGACGATGAAGCCGTTGTCCTTTACAACTGCTTGGCCAACTGGGCTGCCGATAGTATCTATAGATCGCTGCCGGCGCGTTATGCCTCCTCCACTGCAGGCGCGGCAGAGACTGCCACGGCAACACATACAACAAACTCTATGACTAGTGAGTCCCTCCAACGCGCAGGCCAATGCTCCATGAGCCCCCTCTGTACACTGTACTAATGACATTGTTCTAGCCTCCAAACTTCCCCACAGCAAAACCGCATCCAAGTCCAACCCCACCGCAACAGGCACTTCATCTGACAGCTCCGGTGTCTCAGGCGGCGCAATCGGCGGCATTGTCGTCGGATGTGTAGCAGCTATCGCAATCGCAGCTCTTCTGTTCTTCTTCCGCAAGAAGATCATGGCATTCTTCGGCAAGGGCGGCCCCCATGCTGATGGAGGCCCTGCTTGGTCTCCTGTCGAGGCACCCGCCGGACCCGCCTCTGAGATGGCCACTACTGCGACAACTGTGCCGGCGTCTGAGATGTCTTCCGATGCCAATGCTGTACATGAGATTGGATCTTCACAGGGCTACTCGGGGAGCTCCTCTGCTGGAGGCAGGCCTGCTGCTGTACATGAATTAAGCTGAGCGGGAGTCTCGTCGTGTTATGATTTAGATGAGCAGTGGAGGGCATTATACCCGGAGTTCTTGGACATTACTTATGCATACATATTACTACTTGTATCTTTACATTCACCTAGCTTCCTGCTTGTGAACTTTTGTTCGGCCAAAAGTCATTAGTCTTGGCTTTAATATACCTCAATATTCAATTCATATCAAGCTCTCAACATACATGTTATTACAATTATACTCTATACTCTTCTGGGAGTTCAATTCATAAATTGCAATTCTTAATAAAATTCAAATTTTATCACATTGGAAATCTATTGTGTAAATCTACAGACTTAATCCTCCATTCACTGAAAGCTAGGTCGGTGATAATCATTTCTCAAGGGTGAACGCTGCTGTTCCCGGGTGTAAGCTCCAAATCGTATCTCGTGATTAAGCGTAGGGTGACCGCGGAGAACGAAAAGATCCTCTTTCCTGAAAAGACTTCTCATCCCGGTATCAATCTCTTTGATCCATGTCCAGAGAACATCACGCACGTTGGCTTCCGCAGACAAGGAATCGAAGTAGTTGCTCTGGCCTTCGATTGACAACACGGGAGTTTTGGTGGTATCACTAACACCTATACTAGAGAGACTGCATCCCTGGGAGAATTTCACTATGCCTTTGTCTTTGCGCTCAAGGGCGCCAAGGGCTTTGGCTAGTAGCTCACGCTCAGTTAGCCCTTCATCTTCGTCCCACGAAAATATGAAACTAACGAATTGGGGCTCAACTCTGCTGGACTGTTGGGTTTTCGGCATTTTTCTTATTGTTGACTCGCGAACCTTGGAATGTTTGGAAGTGACGGTATTGGTATTGGTATTGGTATTGGTTAACTTGGGTTTACTTTGGTTTTGATGGACTTTTGATGTCGATAGAATTCAAGCGGTTAATTCGAGTATTTATAATCTTGACAGATCAATCGATGGCAAATTAGCAGACAAACGTCTTAGTATTAGTTCTAACATTACCTTTGTAAACTTCTTTGTTTGGACGCAGCTCTATATGGGCTCCAGGCAACATTTCCTGATTACAGCATTGTGCTTCAAAATTTAATGAGCCACACTTTGAGCAATAAGTCGAGCGATACTCAAACGCTATTTAAACTCAACTAAACAGGTCATTATCTGAAATATGCACGTTGCAACAGACAATCAGCCTTTGGGCGTGAAAGAGAGCTGTGCCTTGAGTGTCATGATATAGTAGAGTGGGACTAGGCCCAAATAGGTTAGATTGGTCATGGATCTCGCCGGCGCTCGGCGACCTCGGCGAGCGTCGCTTCATCAGCTCAGATCTGTAAGAAGGCCTTACTTCTAGAGATACATTTGTAATTTGGCTTGTAAATGCAGAATCATGAGGAAATATCTCGGCCTTGGGGTTTGTTATAAAAGGCAGCAACTGCCCGGTAGTTAGTCTCTCATCATCTCACAAAGAACATCGATCTTCACAGCAAAGCAATTCAGCAATCCATCTTCGCTCTATTTACTCAATCTACAATATGTCGCCTCAGATTTTCATAACTGGTGCATCTGGCTACATTGGTGGCCAGACCACAGCAACCTTGATCGCTGCTCACCCGGAGTACGATCTGACTGCACTAGTCCGCGATCAGGAGCAAGCAGCCAAACTTGAGGCTGTCTGGCCTAAAATCAAGACTCGTATTGGAACACTTGATGATGATTCAATTCTGAAAGAAGAAGCTGCCAAGGCTGATGTTGTGCTTCGTGAGCAAGAGTCTACCCAAAATTCTGTATCTTCAGCTAATAGTTCTCGTTAGAGGTGGCAAGTTCGGATCATATTCCATCAGTCAACTCTCTTTTGAGCGGACTTGCGTCTGGAAATGGCCGCCTTATCCACATCTCTGGAACTGGTGTTCTCAATGATATGTCAACTGGCCCAGGTAACGCCACTGAGACGGTTTATGACGACGTGAAGGACATCGACACGATCATCAATTTACCGGCTGAAGCCCTTCACCGCGATGTTGACAATGCTGTCATTACTGGGGGCGTTCGTGAAAATGTCCCGACAGCAATTGTTTGTCCTCCTACTATCTACGGCGTGGGCGAGGGTCCGATCAAGAAGCGCAGCATGCAAATTCCCTTCCTCAGCGAGGCTATTCTCAACAGAGGAAAGGGTTTCACTGTTGGAAAAGGAAACAACATTTGGGACTGTAAGTTTAGCATTATCCAGTCACTCTAGCACTTGTGGAAATAGGTCTAATAAATTCCGAAAGATGTTCATATCAGCGATCTCGCCAAAGCCTTCGTCCTTTTGACAGAAGAGGCTCTCAAGCCTAACGGAGGCTCAGCGACTTGGGGTCCAAAGGGCTATTATTTCGTTGAATCTGGAGAGTTCTCATGGAGCAGCGTCAGCGAAAAAGTTACCCAGATTTCCCACCAGCGAGGCAAACTTTCCACGACCGAAATTGACGAGCTCGCGGTTGAAGATGCCCTCAAGTTCCATCCATGGGCCCCAGTCCTCTGGGGAGGAAACTGCCGCAGTCGCGCAAGTCGCCTCCGAGCTTTGGGCTGGAAGCCCGAAGGCCCTGCTATCTGGGATGTGCTCCCTGAAATTGTGGAATTTGAGATTCTTGCTCAAGGTCAAGCTTGAATGTGATTATCTTCCCGCGATTATACACAGCTTGCATCAGTTACCTTTTAGATCGGTTTCTCAAACCACCTGCTCAGGCCTTATGTGATTAGTTAGAATCTCCAAATTGCTTTTGAATCAATTGCTCTTCAACCCTTCCAGCGATCAAATTATTACTCCAGATCTCTTAATACTGACTATCAGAAATGAATAGGCCTTACATTACATGAGCCACTGTTAGTGCATCCTCGTACTACGAGCAAATTACTCTAACATCATTATTTTCTACTCTGTATCTGCACCAATATGGATTTCATGGAAAGTCAGTTTCAGCAACAGCGCCCCTAATTTTATTGAAAACCGCGTGGACTATTCAACTAAGCAAATACCAACCAAAAGAAGCAAATAAAAAGGGCATGACCCATGCATGCATCAAGCCAGAACAAGATATTGGGTGATATTAGTGATCAAGAAGACGAGGGCGGGAGCCATGGAGATTGATACCCACCAGCATCGCAAAATCCACGGTGGCCTTACTTCTTAGACTTTTTGGATTTCTTAGAGCCCTTTGCCGCTGTCTTTCTCGAAGCCTTCTTCCCATTCTTCTTAGAGGCTCTCTTCTTATCCTTCTTGGAGACCCTCTTCTCCTTTAGCTTCTTAGGATCTTCTTCCTTAGAAGTCGCCTTCACCTTCGATTTCTTGACTATTGGTTCATCCGGAACATCAGTAGGTGCGTCTGTTGATTCCTTAGCCGCCTTTCTCTTGAGACTGGCGCTCTTCTTCTTAGCACTTGGCTTCTCCACAACCGCTATAATCTCCACATCCGAGTCATAATTTTTGGCTACTCGTTGATACTTTCTTAGCATCACCAAGTCAGGCAAGGTATTCCGGAAGATATCATCACAGTGTACAAACGGCAGGCCAAGACCCTTTCTAGTCTTCTCTAACTGTAATGCCATTTTCAGTAGAATGGTGCTTGGAGCCTCGGTGTTGTTGATTCCAGGAATCTTGTTGAGTCTCTCCAACATTTCGGGGACATCTGGATCGGGAATATCTGTTCTATTGCCATTGGAGTCGACTAAACGGATAGCTGGTGGTAGATGCATAGGATGAGTCGCTAAGCTGTCTACGGCGTAGATGCTCAACCGAGTATAATCCAATTCAGGACGTATCACCCCATTGGGACTATATGGTGCGACACAGGTCTTTGCGGCATATGGGAATTTCAAGGCTGTAGAATAGGGCGCTTGATCCCTACGGGGAGGCAGTTGAGACAACAGCTCTTCTTCGGTTGCGTTCAGTAGATAATGGTCCTTTATGCTCGTAGTATCAACTCCATCCTTCGCAATCTTTTCTTTGCGCTGCTGCTCATCATAGCCGGTTGTAAATTTCAGTCGTGCATTGATGGGAATTTGGCAGTCTGGACAGACACCGCGCTCCTTAAGCCGAAGGGCAAGACACAGCGGGTGGAACGAATGCTTGCATTCAAGAAACATGACCTCTGATCCCTTTTCCAATTTTGCCTTGCAGAGATGACAATCTTTGCTTTTCGGAAGCGGAACTCTCTCCAGGCGGAATATCTCGTCAAAGGTTGCCTTCTTAGAAAGACCTGGGTCAAAGCCGGTGGGAGGCTCTGCATCAGTTGATCCATCGGTAGATTTAGCTGGTTGTGGCTTCGGTTTTGGTTGTCTGAAGCTCAAAGGATTCCAGCCACCCGGAATTCTCTCCAGTTGATCAAAGATGAAGCCTATTGCCTCGGCCTGCTTGATGGTGATTGAGAATTTCTTGTTGACGATGAAATTCCTTATGAGTCGAATCATATCTTGGGCCATCGCTATGAAATCAGGAACGTATATATGGCCTTTCTCTTCTTCGTAAGGGGATGCTTCCTCCTGAGTCGTAACATCTTGTTTCAAACGAGCCATTTCGTAAGGGAATGCTTCCACCCGAGTCTTAACAACTTGTTTCAAATGAGCCAGCATGTCTGGGTTTGGAGAAGGTCCAGGTGATGCTTCCAAAAGATTCTTGGCTGCCGCAGAAAGAACTCGAACTATGTTCAGACCTTGATCGGTAGTCATCCGCGAATGGACCGCGGGGTTGAAGAGCCCGTACAGCATTTGCCTCACTGAAGGGGATGCTGCAGATGTATCATTATCTGCCAGTACACGTGGGTAGTCAAAGACCAGAAGGTGGGCGTAGCTTCGTCTCTGGAACTCTTTCATGATAGCGATCTGGTGCAATCCTGGATTTTCTTCTTCTGCTGGCAAAAACATCTGCTCCATGGAAGGAGCCCATACCAGCAGCTTAAAAGCATGGAAATGAAGAACTTCTAGCAACGCTTGTGTTATGTCCTTGCTCTTCGTCATGTCTTGCGTGAGCTTGAACATTTTCTTCAATCTCTCCTGGTAGGTAACCTTCATGCTCCGGACCTGGATTATGTGGATTATGTGACCCAGAATCCCGGCTTTTGTCTTCACGGGTTGACGAAACCTAACCAACCATTCATCTAGTATGAGCGATGTGTATGCTTGAATTAGAACCTGAGCCTCTTGCTCCAACAATTCTATATCAATCACATGATTGAATAATTCGTAAACATCTTTTGAAGTTGCTGGCGTGAGACCTTTGAAATCCGGGAGCTGTGGCTCCTCCTTGGTGGGTATAGCCTGTTCATGGAATTCGGGCTTTTGAAGAGCCTCCAAGACCTCGTCAGTAAGACCTCGGAACTCATCTTCGGTGTAAAGAAAAGCAGGCTCGCTCATCTTGTTCAACTTGGAAGTGTGAGAAGGGAAGATTAGTGGCTTTCTGGAATGATGATTCCCGGGGTAAATAAATCCAAGGAGCTAGGAGTCAACGAACACGGGAAATATATGTGATCTGTCTGCTCGTTTGCATTTTCCTTGCTCTTTGTCCATTTGGCGCACCACGCTTTGGCTGTTGGTTATATTTGGCGTCAGGACAAACACATTTGTATCCCGCCAATCTTGGGGACCCAATCTATAGTGTACACTACCCGGTGGACGTTTGGTTATTTCTGATCAGGCTTCTATTTTTGACTAAGTTTGGAAAATAAAGCGACACATATCCTGATGCCACGAAGTTATTCAATTTATAAATCGGTAGCGATCACCAGAAGGCCCTCATAGAAAGAAAGCTTGTTCATGACTGGCTTACATTCGGGCATGCTTTCTTGCTGGCTTGATGCTACGCTCATGCGGTTTAATCATGGGCCTAATTATTCTGCGTCATTATTTGATTGCGTTGTGTATTGACGCAGCGAACGACTCTTGCCAACAGAAGTTTGGGTCCTTCCCTTGGGCGGAACCCCTGTACGGAACAGGCAGCTCGAACCAAACCCATGGTTCGTAAGTCCAGAAGAAAAGGTTTAATAATAATGAATTCCAAAGTCAACTATCATGAAGGAACAGGGTCGGTCTTCGGAGGCCTTTGTTTTTTTGTACGCCATTGAAATAACTCCTTTTTCTATCGATACAATCCGCCGTCTTTTAAAATAGATTTTCCGGAGAAAGGATCACTATGGACTGTTTCTCCCTCTCTCAAACGGCTCTTGAGATATTTGGAACTTGGTATATTCGCATACAGGGTGCTGGCGTGTAGCAAAATCCCACTTAGCACTCCATGCATATTATCAGTTCAAAGGGGTTGAATTGGGGGTTTCACATGTTCACTACACTTCCACCGGGAGCGCGACGCAAGGGAGAGAGTGGGGGGGTTTATTGTAATCGGCGGTGCTCCGAGTCTTGCACGGCAGAAAGGCCTCGGATCAGCTTCCAGAATAAGTGCCGATAGGGCCCTGCGCAAGTGTGGAAAGGCATTTCCAGAGAGTTCTTGGGGCAGGATTGTGTGGGGTTACCCCAAAGCTTGACCCCCGCGGGCGAAGTGGGCTCAGTGCGTCATTTAAGCATCGCGGAGAAATGCCGGCGATTGCGGAGAGTGCATGAGTCCCTTTTCCCGCCCTTAAATGCACCGTCGCTGCAGGTTTTCCCTCTGTCACTCTTCATTCATAATGTGGGTAGTACAGTTGAGCGCTTGGTGTGTCCTTTTTGCCACGGCTTCCGCAGCCAAGCTGCCGGCCCAGGCACAGTTCATAGATCAGCGAACATTCAATGTCCTGAACACAACACAACCACCGGCAGAGTTCAATGCCACTAGTGTAAGCTGAACTTTCCAACGGGACTCTGAATGCGTACTAATGGCCAAGCCAGCTTTTCGTGCCGCCAGGGTCAACAGAGGATAGCTTGACCAAGCAACCTTTCCATGTCTACGACAAGGAATTCTTGAAGATCCTGGGCAAAACACCCACGTTGACCCGAATTGGTCGATCGGCATCAAACCCCTTGTTCCACGAGGCAGTCGTATGGTATGAATCGTTGCTCTAATCTCAATGCCAGGTTGGAAGTCTCTGGTTAACAGCAAATAGGTCAAACCGAACCAATGAAGTCTTTTTCGCTCAGAACGCTGGTCCTCCCACCGCTGGCACTGGGCTTAACAAATCAGCTATCATTGAGAAGATCTCGCTGGCTCAGGTCGCTGCGGTGTCAAACCGCACAGATGCTTCAGGTCTCGTTGACATCGTGACTGTCAATGCCACTCCAACCGTGCTGAATGCCAATGGTAAGATGCCGAAAACAGAGTCACGGCTGGGACTTACTGACATGAGTATAGGTGCAACCAATTTCCGGGGTCAAATTGCCCTGACAGGTGAAGGCCAAGGAGATGATGGAGCTCCTGCTTTATATCTTTTGAACCCAGAAGAGCCATACAACACCACCAGTATGTTCCGATGCTTACTTCTCTGGAGCTTTTGCCGCATTCCAGCGAAAATGGTTTTTGACAGAAGAGGCTAACTGTTACAGTCCTTCTCAACAATTATTTTGGCCGCCAATTTAACTCGCTCAACGATATTGTTGTGCACCCAGCTAACAAAGAAATCTACTTCACCGACTCGCTATATGGTTATCTTCAGGATTTCCGCCCAGCTCCAGGGATCCAAAATCAAGTCTACCGCTTCAACCCCGATACTGGTGCTGTCACAGTTGCGGCAGACGGATTCGCGCTTCCAAATGGTAAATCAAAATTATGTCTCCTGCTCGAGATCATAGCTAATCTTTTCTAGGATTTACATTCTCGCCTGACGGGAAACATGCCTATGCCACGGACACCGGTATCAGCCAAGGATTCTGGGCTTACAACTTCACTCGTCCAGCTTCAATGTAAGCTCCCTTCATTCAATGTAGTTGCAGTGATTAGATGCTAACATTCTGACTAGCTACCGATACGACGTGAAGGATGACGGAACAATTGAAAACCGCAAGACATTCGCTTTCATCCACTCTGGAGCACCAGACGGTAAAGTCACTCTACATGATTATTTTTCTAACGTTACTAATACCAGTCTTCTGCAGGCGTTCACTGTGATTCATGGGGTAATGTCTACGCAGGATGCGGCGATGGTGTCCACGTGTGGAATCCGCAAGGCAAACTTATCGGGAAGATCTTCCTCGGTTCAACTTCGGCCAACTTCAACTTTGTTGGACAAGGAAAGATGGTCATTTGTGCAGAGACCTCTTTGTATTATGTGACGCTTGCTGCGGGTGGGAATTTTGTGGAAAGTGAGATGTGATATTTGAGACTATCCAGCGATTTCGAGTATATATAGCATGACCGTGACGTTCCGAGTCAAGACTAGCCATCCTAATACCCGCATACATGGATTTCGACAGCTATCTTCAATTATACAGCATTATTCATGCCTCTCAACTTTTTACATATTTTCCCTTCCTTTTCCTTTGCCATTTCCAGGGATCTAATAGTAGTGCCCTGAAAAAGTCTTGGCGGAAGGCGCTATCAACACGTGATGTGGAGATTTTATTCTGCCGCATCTCACCGATAAGAAAAAAAAAGTAGCAGACATTCCCGCAGCGTTAAGTCGTATTCCCGGAGATCCAAACAGACACTCGACGGACTTCCTCTCTGTTGATCTTATACTCTACAGTCGGGAAATATTTGGTAATCCAATAATTCTCCCGTACACCAGACGCCACAATGCCTGGCCCAGTGGACACTGCAAAGTCCATCTCCAACAAGCGGAAGAGAAAGCACGGTGCTAAGCCTGCTGCCGATAAAGACGATGTCGCCAAAGCCGTGGCTGAAATCCCAAGCCCAGCAGCCAAGAAGGCCGCTCCTTCTCCCAAATCGTCAACCGACAAGTCGAAGAAGAAGCGCAAAGTGAGCCCCAGCGACGAAAGCGACGACGAAGTCGAGGAGGTCGAGGAGAAGGACGAGGAGGGAAGCGACGACGAGGTTGAGGATATTGCCGATGAGAAGGATAATGTCGCTGGTGCGGATTTGCCCACCATGGAGGATGTGCGCTTGCCTCAGACTGAGGGTGAGCTGCAGAAATTCACCGAGTTGGGACTTTCGGAGAAGACTATGCAGGGTATCAACGATATGGGATTCGAGACCATGACCGAGATTCAACAGCGCACGATTCCACCTCTTCTTGCCGGTCGCGATGTTTTGGGTGCGGCGAAGACTGGTTCCGGAAAAACCCTGTCCTTCTTGATTCCTGCCATCGAGATGCTCAGCGCGCTTCGTTTCAAGCCACGAAACGGTACCGGTGTCCTCGTTATCTCCCCTACCCGTGAATTGGCGCTTCAGATCTTCGGTGTTGCCCGCGAGCTCATGACTCACCACTCCCAGACATATGGTATCGTTATTGGTGGTGCGAACCGTCGGGCAGAGGCTGAGAAGCTGGCCAAGGGTGTCAACTTGATCATCGCTACCCCTGGTCGTCTGCTTGATCACCTCCAAAACACACAAGGATTTGTCTTCAAGAACTTGAAGACTCTGGTCATTGACGAGGCTGACCGTATTCTGGAAGTCGGTTTCGAAGATGAAATGCGCCAGATCATCAAGATCCTGCCTTCCGAGGAACGTCAGACCATGCTTTTCTCCGCTACCCAAACCACCAAGGTCGAGGACCTCGCCCGTATCTCGCTGCGCCCCGGCCCATTGTACATTAACGTCGACCACCGCAAGGAGCACAGTACTGTCGAGGGACTGGAGCAGGGCTACGTGATTTGTGAGGCTGACAAGCGGTTCCTGCTTCTGTTCTCTTTCTTGAAGCGCAACTTAAAAAAGAAGATCATTGTTTTCTTCTCAAGCTGTAACTGTGTCAAGTACCATGCGGAGCTTTTGAACTACATCGACTTGCCTGTGCTTGAGCTCCACGGAAAGCAGAAGCAGCAAAAGCGAACCAACACTTTCTTCGAATTCTGCAACGCCAAGCAGGGCACTTTGATCTGTACTGATGTTGCTGCTCGTGGTTTGGATGTACGTTGACTTTCGTCTCATGGTTATTATTGTTTACTAATGAGTATTTGACAGATTCCTGCTGTCGACTGGATTATCCAGTTCGATCCCCCAGATGACCCCCGTGACTACATTCACCGTGTCGGCCGAACCGCCCGTGGTTCCAACGGAAAGGGTCGCAGTCTGATGTTCCTGCAGCCCTCAGAAGTTGGCTTCTTGAAGCACTTGAAGGAGGCACGTGTGCCCGTCGTTGAGTTCGAGTTCCCTCAGTCTAAGATTGTCAACGTTCAATCGCAGCTGGAGAAGCTCATCGGCCAGAACTACTACCTCAACAAGGTTCGCATATCATCCAATAATTTTGTACCATTATATACTAACCTCTATTTCTATAGTCTGCCAAGGATGGCTACCGCTCGTACCTCCAAGCATATGCCTCTCACTCTCTCCGCTCCGTGTTCGATGTGCACAAGCTGGACCTGGTCAAGGTTGCCAAGGGCTTTGGATTCTCCGCTCCCCCGCGGATCGACATCCAACTGGGCGCTGGCTTGAGCAGAGACAAGAAGTCAGAGCAACAAGGCCGCCGTACCTATGGCAGCCAACCCAACCATAATAATAAGGGACTCAAGTTCAAGCGCAAGCACGATGATTGAAGATGAGATGAATGTGAAAACAAAAGTCCAGGGCCGTCTGCATTTTTCTTGGGAAAACGGAGTTTAGTGTAGATATATCAATTTCATACCATTATTTCTCTTTACGATACCCAGGTACACTATTGCGTATGTACTCCGTAGATATGTCTATGCACGAGAGATGTGGAACGTGGGCCAGCCATTCCCGGGGCGGGAATGTGAGCAGAGAAGAGGCTCTGCCATGTGGGTGATGTATTGTACACTCAGCAGAGCCACGTGGAATATTACTTTCATGCTAAGTCTCCTGTCAGGGCAGAAGCGTGTGGAGTATTTTTATTATGGAATAAGCCTGCACTGAGCGTATTTTTGTTGAGGAAGAGCCTCGGCTACGGGAGTATTGGCAGTCGGGCCAGCGGTGCAGGTAGGACGAACCCCTGCCAAAATGGCTTGCCTAAGGTGCGCTGACAAGCTCTATGCAGGCTGGCACTCTGCGTCGCAGTAATCGAGCTTTACCAATGGAAAGTATCTCTAATGGGAGGGTTAGACCAATCTACGAACTCCGTTTACACCTGTAGGGCTAAAAAGGCGAAACAGCTCGGGCCAGACGCGCCGCTGCAGAAACGAACAAAAGCCAAGAGTGATGTCCTGTACAAGCAGTCACGATGTGAATCCTGGGTGACTTGCAGCGCCCCTTTGGTCACCCCGGTCACCCAGTGCAGTAGCAGAATCTTCGGCCGTTCCAGCTTGCAATTGCTTCGATCGTTGCTGTTACAATGTAGCCATGGTGCACCGGCTCACCAATTGCAGGGTAGCTGATGAGTTGGCAGCGCCGGCACCAGAGCCAATCACTGGGAACCGGTCTGTGGCCACAAGCAACGGGGAAAACGGGAGAAACGGGAAAGACGAGAGTCCCACCAGCAAGCAGGATTGGCCGTCCTGAGTGGCTGCGTGCGTGTGACGAGGAGGGAACTCGTCGAATCAGCCGGGTGATGCGCTGGTCGAGGATCCCAGCCACACGAAGGTTCTTGTAGAAGAGCTGAGTGCGACATGAGGAAGATCTGGAGAACCAGGGAAACGAGATGATCCGCCCGAGGATCCGCAGGCCTTCCAGGGTTCCGTTTGTTGATGGTAGAACAAGTACCGTTCGGGTAGAGTTTGTAGGGGCGGCCCAGCGTGGCGGGACCTGGAGGCTACTTCTCTACACATCAGATCCAGCCATCTTAATTTTCGAGAGGCTGGTCAAGTATTACTTTCTCTACTTCTCTCGTATCTCTCTGGATCATTATCCCTTGTATTCCTCCGTGCGACTTCCTCCCTTTCTCATTCTCTTCCCTTCGTTCATGTGAGGGATCGGCGGCGAAGCTCAACCAGCCCGCATAGCAACCACCTCACACCGTTGCTTCTCCTCCCTTCGTCCTACTCTCTCTCTCTCTCTCTCTCTCTCTCTCTCTCTCTCTCCTTTGGTCTCACCCAAAGCGACTGTGCGCTGGTACGCCCTTCCGAGATCTTCTCTCTCCTCTCATTCCTCCCCCCCTTCCCCCTCCCCCGGATCTTCGATCTCTACCCAACCACCCCCACCAACTATCGTGTCATCGCGAGCACGGTGCACGACTGGCCGCCTTCCCTTTTCCCTACCGCCCCAGCAATCCTGCCTGACTCTTCTCCTGGAGCATGCGATTGTCGGGCTGCAAAAGAAAACACAAGAGAAAGAGAGAATAATAAGCCAACCATCTCATCTGCAGAATGGGGGTCGAAACCCGCCGCCCAATCCTACCCGCTCCTACAGAATCTCTCGTCGATACCCCGGGCGGCAGCACAACGGGCACTGATCTGGCAACTGACCTTTCTCGCCGTACAGACAAGACGTCGTATTCCATCCCGGACGACGGAAGCCCCGTCACTGTTCCTACTAGTTCTCATCGGGATCGGGGCGACAAACTGTCTCGCTCGCATCATCACGACTCCCAAACCTCCCTCCTCATCGAGTACTTCGAGGGTGGGAAAGGTTCCGCTGGCATAGTATCGCGCCCAAGTGTCAGAGTCAGAGTGACCCCATCGGGCTCTAGGAGGACCAAACATAAAGATCGCATTCAAATCACCGAGCCTGGTGGCAGCCGCAAACCATCCTATACACACCGCATATCTTTGACTTCCCCCAAGTCCAAACAAAGACACCTTGCCGACTCGAGGGCGGATGATCTGAGCGACCTGTCAAACAACTCTGCTGAGGAGGGCCAACAATCCCGACTGCCCGTCGAAATCGAATTCATGAAACGCGACCAAGGCAGCGAAGTCTCGGGCATGTCACGCGACGCTCGCTACATGGCTCCCTCATCAGATATCTCCTCCATGCCAGCCGACAGCATGTTGGATACTTCTTCCGCTGGACCAAGACGGAAACGTAGCCAGAGCGCTGAGCGCGAGGCAGCCGAAGAAGACCAGAATTTGCTCAAGACCCCACGACGACAACGGAGTCGCAGTCTGAGCACCGAGCGCATTGCACACCGGGTCGCCGAAAAGTTGAGCGGTTCACCACAAGAGGCATCGTCTGGTAAAAAGAGCAGGAGCAAGAGCAAGACCGTCGGCAAGGATTATCTAGAAGCCGAACCAACAAAGTCGTCGCGTCGAAGGCGGCATCACTATGCAGAGGAAGATGCTGGTATTACTAGCCCAGAGTCGAGTCTTCTCAGCACTTCCGGCGTGTCATCGAATCGGAAATCCGGTGACCAGCACTCCATCCGCTCTGGTGCTTCAAAATCATCCATCAATAACCCGAAACTCCTAGAAACCGTCGAGGATGCGATTCGCCGATTAATTCTTCCGGAGCTGAAGGAGCTCAAAAAAGATCAAAAGGTCATGTCAAACAAATCCAAATTCGAGCGTGATGTATCATCGTATTCTTCAACAAGCTCTCGAGATGAGCTCGGCCGACGACTGTCCAAACATGCGAGTGCGCCAGATGTGATGAAGCCCAAGGTGGTGCTCAACAAGGATAGCAAGGATGAAGGAATTGTCTTAGCAGGCGAGCGAGAGCCCTTCGCTCAGAGCAAAGAACGCAAATCCAGCAAGAGCAGCGAGACTTCCGATTCTGCCTGGGTTAAATGGGGCCGACCTGAGCTTACGGAGCAAGAGAAGCTGCGACGACAAAAGAGCAAGGGTTTACGTGATGCTCAAGCTGCAGCACGCGTCGGCTCTGCCTTGACTGCGGCATCTCTGAAGCACCACGATTCAGAGTCTAGCTTGGGCGCAAAAGAGCAGAGTGACAGTGGCTCGCAGAAAGGCCCAAAGTACAATGACACTGAGCTTGTTTTCGAGAAGCATAATGTTGCCCCAATGCCGATGCACAGTGTGATGGACTCCGAATTGACAAGAGATTCATTACTTTCCGAGCGAACAGAGAGTCCCGGACCTAACATGAGATATTCTCATGCGGATATGTCAGGTTCACCTCGTCAACTCGTCTCTCCAAACTCTCGCACGCCCAACCGAACTCCTTTGGATTCTCGCTATGAACTTGGTATGCGCCACGGCAATCAATCACAACGTGATATCTCCCTCCACAGTGCTTCGGATCGAGACTTGCGTGCAAAGAGCCAATCGCCTGGCAGTGACTGGGCTATTGCCGAAGCTGCGGCTGCAAACCTTTTGGATGCTGCTCAGCCATCTAAGCGGGATTCTCATTTCGACCAGTATGAGTCTGGCCGCGCGCTTAGTCCCATTCAAAGTGTTGCTAGTGACCGAACAGAAACGCACCAAGCAGAGTACCAGAAAGAGACGGAGCCTAGACTATCTATTGATTCCTTATCTTCCGCTCCCAGTACCAACCTCGCTCGGTCTACTCGTCAGGATGGCGCTAGTCCCAGAAGTCAAGGTGGATACTCCAAGGATGGCCAGGGTGATCATGAGCTGGGGTATGAACAAACGCCTCGTGTCTCGGGTATCTTCGGACGCGACGAGGAGGAGTCCCGGCTCTCCGTTGGCGTTGACAGCCAGATCATGGACGAGAGCGAAGTTGATTTCATGCACAGAGTTGGTCAGGGCCAGAAAGTTGCACCAGCCGTTGCCGCCAATCCCGAGTTTGTGCACCCGGAGGGCGTGGAATCTGCAGTTGCGTCTCTAATGGACCCATCTGTTCTCGAGTCCAACATGTCCAGCAATCGCTCTCAGACTGATCTTGCCCAACGCCCAGGCAGCCGCAGCCCTGAAAAGCCTGCAAGCGAGGGATACCGTGGCAGCCCACTCAAACAACGCCAGGATGCCTCTAGCCCGGATGACACTTCCTTCCCTCGCCGCATGGGAGTTACGTCGCCTCCTCAGAGCGTAACCCAGTCAATTGAAGACCTGGAAGAGGCTGGACTGGCCGCACAGGGTGCCCGTGGTGTTGAAAGCCCTCAACAAGAGGATGAAGTCAGTCAAGAATCCGAGTCTGAAATCAATACCAATCCCTCTATTATTCAAGGGCCTGCAGGAGGTAACCGCGATCACTGGGCTTACGATGCCCGATCTCCACCCGACGGAGAGATTCCCTACTATCACCCTACCGTGCAAACGGGAGCCAAGGACCTTGGTCCAGGCCAGCAGCCTAGCCTTGACGCTGAGTACTACGAGACTGCTCGTAATATCTTTGGCGGCGATGACTACTATCCCGACAACCAGGCTCAACAGCTTTTCGGTACACCACCAAACGGCAAGGACGAGGGCTATATGTCTGCCGCCAACCCTATGTCTCCAAGCATTGGCACCCCCAAGCAAGGAGCTCGGGGTCTTGCTGGCGCAGATGCTGCCTTTGGAAGTCCCGAAACAGACGACGCCTTCGACACTGGTCACCAGCGTCATTTCAGTGGCTACTCTCACGGAGTTGGCTCCCCACTCTATGATAGCGCCACTGGCCGTGGAATCGAGAGAATCAAGTCCAAGGACATTGTTGCTCTGATGGATCATGTGAGTTTTCCTCCTATCTCAGTTTATCAGATCAAATGCTAATGCACTTTACAGCTTACCGTTCGTGATGCTCAACGGAACGCCCGTGACACCGAGATGTTGGTGACTTTGGTCCGAAGCGCTGCTGAGATGCGTACTTCCTTCGAAGAGATGAAGAAATTCATCGCTCAGCAGGATGGCTTGCTTATGGACTCCAACGACAAGCACCATGAGCGTACTCAGAAGGCTCTTGGTGGACCTCGACCACTGCCAACCAGTGGCTCCCGAACCCGCCAGCTCAACGCAGAGGATGATGAGGATATGCAGTCCAAGCGACAGAACATTTTCAAGCGTGCCTTGAAGGGTCTGAGCATGAAGTCTGGAAACGACTTGAGTAAGATCGAAGGTATGCTCGAGCAGCTGCTGGATGAAATGGAGGCATTGCGCAACGGAAACGACATTCCTCCGCCTCGCATGAGCGTTCGAACTGGAAGCATTGACACCAATGGCTTCGAGACCAAGGGCCAAACCAACGGTGTTGTTTCTGGAACTCGCTCTCCTTATGCCTCGAGCCCCCGTGGCGTTAATGGCGATCAGCGTGTCAGCACCGTTCCCGAAGAGGACGAGGATGAGGACGAAGAGCTGGATGAGGATGATGCTTACATGACTTCGCATCTTCCTGTTCGACAGCCCGCTCGTCATGAAAGAGCTGGGTCTCTTCCTCTTTCTACCCCGCCTCGCAAGCCCGTTGCTACTGGCACGCGCAGCAATGACACCACCCCCAAGGCCTCGGACAAGAAGCACAAGCACAAGTCAAGCAGCTCTTCTATCTTCCCCAAGATCTCTCGTTGGTCAAAAAGCACCGCAACCTCGATGGGTGACAACATCCGCAACAGCATGCAGCCTGCCCGAAAGGAACGTCCTTACTCGGGGATGTCTCGCTCCGGATCTGACCTAGCCATCGGTACTTACAGCAAGCCCGGTGACTACTATGATCCCGAAGGCGATGATCGCATTCGATCCAACTACACCCTGGATGAGGCTCAACAGGAGAACCGACCTCCATCGCCCCTTGTCCCCTCTGCCGTTTCCGAGGCCCCTAAGTACAGAGCACACCGTGGCAGCCTTGATCTCAAGCACCCGCAGCCTCGTCAAGGTCCCACTGGTCGCTACCAGTCTGCACTAGAGACACAGGCGCAAAGCTACACCACGCCTGCCTCTCCCAACTCCGAGCAATGGGGCTCCAATCCCAGCTTGCCAGCTGCTCAGAACCAAAACCGTTACAGCGGCGGCAGTCGGCTTTCGCCCATCTCTGATGCTGGATACTCCGAGACTAGTTCCCGCCAGCCTGGGCCTCCACGCCCTCCCAAGGTCAAGGATGATGGTCCTCTCATCCCAGAGCGACCAAGCAAAGTCCGCGAAGGCGAAGAAGAAACCTACGGTGACCGTACCGTCTCTCGGGTATGTGACTGATCTATTCCTCAAAACTACAATATGCATCAAAGTACTAACATTTAACCAGGGCTCTGCCGTTCGCTCACCACCAACCCGCAAACCAACTGGTCCCCGCCCTCTGACTTCCGGGGGTCCATACAGCCCTAGCAACATTAAGCGCACACAGTACCGCGGCAGTCCTATGCAGATCGACTACGACGACGACTATTGAGACGCATTGAGATACCCGGGGATGTAATACCCTAGCGAGAATCACTTTTCTACCCTACCTGTTATGAATGTTTCCAATTTTTTCTTCTCTTATTCAATTATGAGCGTTCGGCGTCCGCGCCTCTCACGACATGACGACTTATTTTATGTGATTCCATCAGCCACCATACATCTCCATTTGCGAGCCGGGCATCAAAGCAAGCTTATGATTTTTCACTTCTTTTTACTGTTGATACTTGCTGTTCCCGCAGTGTTCTCCGCATTCCATGTTCATAATAGGCTTCAAGATGGGCGGGACGTTTGTTTATCTTCCACTGTCTTAACGCTGCCCTTTCTTGCATTTGCAGCGCGGGAGGGCTGGAATTGAGCTGGATTTCTCTTTCTATGTAGCTTTTGACAGTGTAGATATTGTCAGATTATCAGGATCTTAATCTTCGGTGAAAAATACATAGACCAGTCATGCTCCGATGTTCAATTATTCGTTCCATAGTAAAGAGTTCTCGATGTTTCTCCATACAGTTAGAACCCAATGTCTTCTTATTTGGGCAATGTCTTCTTATTTGAAAGCTGCTGAGCGAAGTTGGTGACAATAGATGTGCCAGTTAGTAGGTGAGGCCTCGGGCTGAAATACGCAAATCCAGTAGTCAGTAGAATACGGCCCGTAGAGCGTTCTAGACCTTTGAGACGCTACGGGTATCGATATTCTTGAATCAAGGTTAATATTATGAATGAGAGACCAATGTCGCTGCATAAGTATAATTCTCAACAACTCCAACCCTCACTATAGCCAAGTACCAAAGCACAAACAGGTAGAAACCTCTCAATCCAAACCAATCTGACTCCAAGAATCCACGACTCCGTTTCATAAAAGCCCTAATAGTCCGAAAAGGGCCGCACGGTCGTCGTCCCCCTTTCACGAAACGCATACTCCGCAGTCGCAAGCTCACTAAAGTCCATTCCCTCGCTCACGGGAAACTTGCCCGGGTAGCTCTCCGTCGAATGGCAATCCATCTTATGCCCCATCTTCAACGTTCCACTCCTCTGCTTTGACGGACCTTCGCCATCAGCCTCAGCGCTCGGCTCGTGTGATTGTTTCGCCGAAAAGAGATCATGCGGCCCATCTAAAGACAGAAGCGAGATAGCAGGCGAGTTCTGTCCGGGTCGAGTCGTAGCATACGGCCGATAGGTAGTCGCAGAAGGCTTTGGTAGGATGATGCTAGACTGTGCGTCCTGGAATTCATCTTCGCGCTCTTTTTCCCGAGACTTGCCGTTTTCTTCGCGGCCTGTTCGGGGAGAGTCGTTTGATCGCTGGCTCAATGCGTTGATGTCAATTATTCCCGAGACGCGGGATCGGCCGGTTGGCGAGGTTGTCGTGACTCGTTTTACGGCTTCATAGACAGAGATACCAGTCTTGGTGTATCGCTCAACGGGTACAGCAGGCACAGCAGGCACAGCAGGCGTGGGAGTGCTACTGTGGACGCGAGCGTTGAGCTGGGCGGCCTCTGGCGCAGTTGTAGGATAGCATTCTGGAACTGATGGCCGGGTGAGATAGGGCGGATTCGTCGGATGATTTGTGCCATCAACGACCCTGGAAGCGTATGCTGGAGTGACAGGACGATGAGCAAGACTTTCTGTGGAGATGATGCTGGGATGAGTTGGAGAGTGGTAGTTTGCCAAGGGCACGATGCCGATGATGATTTCGATAGTGGCTTTCTCGACACGCTCTATGGTCCGTCTGAATGGAGGGAAATCCCGGTGCGAGCTCCAAATTGGTCGTGCAAGGAAGGATATCAGATAGAGACATTGGAGGTAGCAGAGTGCTAGGATCAGAGAGTAGGTTGTTCTTAGGGTGATCGGGAGCACGGCATGGTTGCCGGCGTTAGGCTTGTAGACGATCAACGGCATTCTGGGAGGAACTCGGCTCTGGCTGATGCTGCTGATAGGTAGAAGCCCGCATCGACACATTGACATGGAGAAGGATGTTGAGAAAATATGAGGCAACTGAAAGTTGAATGGGGCTGCTGTATAGAGTCGAGGAAGGAGCGAAGCAGCCCAGGGAAGTCGCTTGTCTTTTCATTTTGGAGCTTTTCAAACTTGTGATCCCACACAGAGAGCCTTCAACCGTCTGTTTCAATTGAAGAGTCCCATTGATTTTTTTTGCCAATTCGAATATCGCTAGCGACGCTTGCTCTCTGGCCGACGGAAAAGAGCATATCGAGTCACAGAGTCCGGCCCGGCCGACTCCACCTCCCCACCCTTCATGACGACCCCGCGAGCTGCTCTTCGTGCTGCACGTCCTGTCCTGTCTGCAATGGCTTCAACATCTCAGCGGCCGAGTCCGCGCATATTCGCGCCGCTCGATCCTTTACAGAAGTCTGATGCACCCCTGTTGAAGGGCATCGTGTTCGACGTGGATGGCACCCTATGGTAAGGCAAAGCTTTCTCCCACACGGTAGTTTGATGCAATGGCTTGATGCTGTCTCTCAGTCTGACTGGCAAGAATCATTGTTTGCGATTTCCAGCGATCTTCAACTCTTGCTTTCCCTGCCTGTAATCAAGGGCGTGGAGCAGATGCAGATCTGAAGTGGAACTCTGATCGGCTCAATTGCGCAAATCAACTACATCTGCAGACAGCGCTGATCAAAAGCAGTTTACCCCAACATCATATGTTCAAAGAGATGAGGTGTGTTCGATCACCGATATGTTATCTTCGGAAATCTTCGAAGCCCGTCATTGCCATCAGCCTCGGGCCCCCAATTCCAACTTCCAACCCATTTTCCAATGATTACGAGAACCTGACACATATACCAGAGACGCACTAGGGATTGAAAACAAAACAGATATTCTCCATCATATCAGAGATCTACCCACTGACACGGATCGCGCTGCGGCCACAGAAAAGGTGCGGGCCGTAGAGCGCCGCGCTATGATGGAGCAGCAGCCGCAGCCAGGTCTTGCGCGCCTGATGGAGTACTTGCAATCGCGAGGTCTGCGAAGGGCACTATGCACTCGGAATTTTGAGTACGTCTCCCGTTTCCAAAACATAAAACATCTCTATAATTTGTATCTCGAATATACGAAGAACTGACAAGCAACAAGGGCACCTGTGCAATATCTCATTCAAAACCACCTCCCGACTCATGTCTTTCTCCCAATCATTACGCGGGATACACCCAATGTGATTCCTAAGCCTGACCCAGCGGGCATACTACATATTGCACAGGAGTGGGGTCTAACAAACCGGGCCGACAATCTTATCATGGTGACTATTTCGATACCGACTGACCCAATATAGGCTAATTTATCGCACAGGTCGGGGATAGTCTTGATGATATGACATCCGGTCATGCTGCTGGTGCAGCGACTGTGCTTCTCCTCAACGAACGTAACACGCATCTCAAAGAGCACCCTCACACAGATGTGTCTATCGACCGTCTTGACGACCTGGTTGATATCCTTGAGCAAGGGTTCGTCAGTCAAAAGGAGTGATCGAAACCGAAACAGCATGAAAGGCAAGATGCCTATACCCAGTATGGGCTTTTAGAATGAGGCAAGATAAGTGTGCCATGGTACGGATGCTCTGATGTGTTCTGGCTCCATCTGTATACATGTATTTCAATGCATGAGAGCTATATCTTTGGAGGCTTCCATCGAGATGTAGCCATCATCCTTCTTACTATTTGAGATATTGTTACAATGACAAGCCGAGTGACCATAGAGGAACATGTCCAATTCTTCTTTTGTACGTATAAAGACCCTATCTTTATTTACCCCTGCGAGGAGGAGGCTTTCCACGACCCCTGCCTCGCCCACCCCCACCACCACCCCTCGAGGCGCCCCTCGAGGCTGGTGGAGGTCGAGAATTGTTGTTGCTTGGAGGGAAAAAAGGCCTGCCATTGCCACGACTGGGCCCTGAACCCCCTCGAGGTTTATCAGGACCTGGGCCGTTCCTCGCAGTGAAACTGTCGCCAAAGCGAATGTGACCACCGCGTGCCTTTCCACGTCCGCGGGGCGCTTGAGGTGGCTTCCGACCCTTGCGTGGTAGGTTATCATCACTGGATGAAAATGACGGAGGCGGTTGCGGTTTCCGCGGTTTGCCGTCTCTGCTGTAGTCAATCGGTTGAGCGCGCTGTTTTGGAAGTTTGTTCAAATCGACGATTATTGACGGATCAATATCCTTGAGAGAACAGGCCGTTGCGATGGGGTTCGTAAACGATGGGCAATCTCCAATAAGATGGCTACCGCTGACACAATGAGCACAAGAGACCGACACTCGGATCTCTCTTGGCGGAGGAATTTTTTCTCGCATTGGGAGCCTCCACCTGTTTTCACATTGTGACTCGAGGTGCGATGAGCCGCAAAGATCACAAGGTACCTCAGAAGCAGAGCCTTTCAGTTTCGAAGGACAGACTGCCTCCAAATGGCCCCGTTCTCGGCACCGTTGGCATCTTCGCCAACTAGGACATGAAGAGCTCTGATGTTGGTTCCAGGCGCCGCAGTGCTCACACTGCATAAATGTTAGTACAAAGAGGAACCGCTAATAATGTAAACCAACATACCTCTTTGGCAGGGCAGACATCTGCCAAATGTCCGTGTTGAAGACATTCGATGCAGCCTACGGGAAGTTGCATATCGATGTCGTTTATGTTTCGATCCCAATACATAAATCGGGCCTGGATCTCCATGTCTTCATTGTTCAAATCAACCAGAGAGGTTGGCGCGGTTGGGTATCTTCGAGAAAAGCGCTCGAATGCCTTTTCCTTTGATTCTGAAGGTTTCTTAGAAGCAGGTGCTCGGTCTGCATTTTTTCCTGCTGGCGGGTGACTCGCTGCCCCATTCTGGAGGTTCAATTCCTCAGGGTCATAGTTATCCCCGACCTCATCTGATTTTGTCCCGATATTCAACATGATCGAATCGTCTTCTTCGGAGCCCAAAGACCCAGAGTCCGAGTCGTCGGAGTCACCTTGTATTAATTCTTCTTCTGAGCTGTCTTCTGACCCGTTGCTGCTGACCTCCCCTGATTCCTTTGTATCGCCCGATCCGTCAGAGGCTGACGCAGAACCAGGACGCCAGAAGGTGTTCACATCATTGAACTGCGACCCTTTATCTTCCTTTGGCTTTTTGTCCGCTGGTTGCTCCTTTGCTTGTTCCTCTGGTTGTGATTTGCTTGGCTGCTTTGAGGGCTGTCCCTGAGCCGGCATCTTACGCTTCCCTAGAGTTGTGCGCACTGGAACCTTTCTTCCAGAATTCCAGTTGATGACCGGTGCAGTACTTCCCGCGTGGGGGTTCTTCGCGCCCGATTTGTTCGATTTGTCGCCCCCCTCCTCGTCGTCACTCGAGTCTTCAATTGAACTCAAATCCGAGCCAGACGTCTCATCAGGATCGACCTCGAGAGGCTTAGCACTAAAAGCAGCACCGCGGGGGACAAAGTCGGTCACGTCGCTGTTTGCGCGGGAGCGGTTCCGTCGTCGCCGCTTTGTGGGGCGGCTGTCGCTGTCGCCAGAATTACGCGCAGAGGAAGGATAGGACCGAGACCGTGGCGCGCCTATTAAGGCAGTGCGCGAGTCGTCATCATCCCCCGAGTCGGCCATGGCGTGTAGAGGGGGTGGGAATTGGGCTGATTGACAAAAGAAAACCGCGTGGAATTGCGATTTCCGAAATTTTACGGTAGACGATGTGGACCGGCCGTGCAAATCGCAGCCCTGCAGTAGCGCCTGCGCTATGTTGGCATTGGGGGTTTATTATGAGTTCGCTATAGGTTTAAGTGGTTGGACTTGACCAGGTACAGATCTCTGAATATGGCTCCTCTTGTTTCCTAGAGTCGTGCTAGTCGCACTCGTTAGCGTGCTGGAGACTCGCCTGCGTCGCTTGCCGAGTGGCGGCAAACAGAGATCGCAAATAATGGGAAAGAGTAGCCGGCAGCAAACGAGAAACCGTAGATTCCCACTATATAAGAGCCAAAGCAAAATCGAGGACACTTCCAAAACAAACCCCCTCAGATAAGAACCAGCGGCCGCAGTAAAAGGGGCGAGATCTCTGGGCGATCGGAACAAACGACGAAAGACCGTCAGATTCCTGGAGCTGCACGTGCCCGAGCCAACCACGTCTTCTATCCCATCGCTGAACTTCAAAGTCGACCTCTGCATCGATACGCTCTATTTTACTCCTCGTCAGTGTTTCTTTCGTGAACTCGAACCATTTGCTCGACGGCCCCGTGACCTGCAGGCCCGCCTTTCTCCAGTTCTGGGCCGCGTGTGCCACTTCCATCCCCACGCTCCTTTTGAACCTTGAACACCACGTCTCCCCAAGCCATCGTCACGCTGGCTTCCGACACCAAATCCTCCCTGTTGGTTTCTCGCACCATCTCCTTCCCCGCCGAGATGGACGGACCACAGCGGCTCTCCCCCAACACCCAGAAGCAGGGCCGCCGTCGGCGCTCTTCCAGTATTATCTACCAAGAACCCCCCGAGTCCATCGAGCACACCAGTGACCAAGCTGCTCTGCCAAACCTCAACGCCAACTGGGTCAATGCCAAAGGTGAGTCACTCCTGAGCTTGCTCAGACCTTCTCAGCCGGTTGTTCCGAATCAGACCTGCCGGCGAGGACGAGCACTTCAATTTTGCGGCCTTCCCGGGGCTTCTACAAGAACACAGGCTAATGCGAACCTTCTTCACAAATATAGGAGCCTGGACTATCCACTTCGTTCTCATTGCCGCCCTAAAGATCCTTTTCGACATCATCCCCGGTGTCTCACAGGAGACCTCATGGACCCTTACCAATATCAGCTACATGTTTGGCTCGTTCCTCATGTTCCACTGGGTGCGGGGCATTCCATTCGAGTTCAATGGCGGTGCCTACGATAATCTCAACATGTGGGAGCAGATCGATAACGGCGACCAATATACCCCGGCTAAGAAGTTTCTGCTCTCCGTGCCGATTATGCTCTTCCTCCTGAGCACCCACTATACCCACTATGACCTCACCTATTTCACCATCAACGTCCTGGCTACTTTGGCAGTGGTCCTTCCCAAACTACCTTTCGTAAGTGAGCCCCGCGAGCAGAGGAAGGCCGGTCTTTGTCCGACGATTCCCTCGCATTTGCCGAGACAACAATTGCTAACCTGTCTTAGTCGCATCGTTTGCGAATAGGCCTCTTCTCCGACTTACCGGACGAGTCATAGTTTTCCTTTTCTTATACTCTTATCTCCTAGTCTTTGCTCCATTGGCGTCTGTCGGCCTCCCAACGCACACCCTCTCCTTCAATACCTCTCGGCCCTCAATCCCTCCCTTTCTGCCTCCGCGAAAAGAGTTCCTTTGCATTGCGTGTTGATACACGGAGTTTTGAATCCGTCGTTGGCTCTCAGCTTGTCACAGATTCCCTTCTTCCTTTCTTTTTGGCAAATATGAAGACGCAGCCGTGGCTCCGGCCCTTTAGCTCCAGCCTGTCCTTTGTCTAGATGTCCTCTGTTTTAGAGCCCTGCATATCTCTTACACCGCCCTATTTAATCCACAAGCTCTGTGGTTTCTCGGAATCCTCATGTTTATCACGTAGATTAAATAGATTGCGCCCTGTAGGGCTAAACATGCAGGTCACTTCTTGGCTCGGCCCATGCGGGGATTTAGGGGGTTTAGCGTCTGATGGTGCGACCACTCAATCTCCGGCAGATTAGCAGGGGTACTGTCGAGTGGCATTATTCTGATTCTTATTCTGACCCCTTGCTGCTTGATAAAGACCCTATAACGCCCATTTTGAAATTACTCTCTCTTCACGAGTCATTTCAGAATGCCCGAGGTCCGGCTTTAGACTTGCCGAGAACATCAATCTCCAAACTTGAGGCTCCGAAGCAAGATTATGCTTGATATGCGGGCCCTGATTCTAGTAGGGAAAACCGCTATCTTTGAGGCCAGGCTCAATTTTTTTCGGAGCCGAAAAGCTTGAGGGGGTGAAGGGAATGCGATAACAGCGGCAGAGTATACGAATGTTCGAACAAATAGATGGAGTAATAAATTGACAAAGATGCTCTACCACATTCTATACAAAAGGCACAGATAGATAGCTCTGATACTCCCGTCCAAAATGGACGTTGTTCAAACCCTTATTCTTTGTTTCCCATTTTCCTCGCAGGGCACTGAACTCGGCCAAAACCTGGGGATGCCCACCAACTCGTAGAACCAGAGATTCTCCAGGCTGGAATGACATACCAGTAGGCCATATTGGTATAGTCAGCTTTATTACCTCGCCCGGGGTGATTTTTTGAGGCTTCTGATGCGAGAATTGAGGATGATGCGCCGTGGAGAGCGAAGGATCTAGGTGGCGGTGACTGGCTCGCAGAATACATGGAGGGCCAAGATATTTCAAAGGATTGATCTGCTCGACTTGCTCTGCATCTGACACCCCGAGAGCTTCAAGAGGTATATTGAGATGCTCGAGGATTTCACCTTGCGCGTTCGCTTTTCGGAGCTGAACGAATACATCCATGTCATCGCTGTCTGGGGCTGACATGTAGAGAACAGCTTTGGAATATCCGAGCAGTGATCTTGGCTGGGAAAACTTGAACGAGAAAGAAAGTTCACCAGGATCATTGCCCGATTGAGTGCAAAAGATATCCGATGGGTAAGGCAGCATACTATTTTCGGTTTCACCAGGGGTCTCTAAAAGAGTACTGGCAGACAGATACAAAGTCTGGTATTGTGTCTCCGTTGGAGGCCATGTCGAGTATGGTATGTCGGTGATTGCTTCGTCGTTGAAAGGAAGAATCGATGCTCGAACCCTTGGAGTGCTCTCCCAGCCATTTTGTTCCCCCTTCAGGTAGTGGTCAAAGAACCGAGCAAGGTCTTGAATACGCTGATCGGAGTAGAGATCGAACCATCCTTGGGTTGCATGCACGGTGAGCCACTTCTTTTCAGAACTTATGTCTTCAAAACCTCGGAATGATCCCTCGGTGTGAATCATAGTCGAGTAGCTGGCCAAGATATAAGCGGGAATATTGATCCGATCGAGACGTGCTCTCTTATCCTCCCAATAGCTGTTCCATTCAGGAAATTTCTCGACCATGGCAACTGGGTCCTCGACGCTGTTTCTACCAGCTAGGCATGTCCGGAGCATGTCCCAAAAAGGTTTGAAAGGCACACCTCCTCGGCACAGCGTCTCTCGATAGAAGTCACTCGCGCCCTCCAAAGGAGCAATGCAGGTCAAGTGTGGTGGAATTTCCGCGGCGATGAACCACTGGGCCATCGCAAGCCACGAGTTGCCCGCGAGAGCAATCTTTCCATTTGACCAAGGAAGCTTTGCAACTTCTTCAACGGCGTCGGAGCCATCCTGGCCTTCCCCAGTTCCAAGCCATCTTGCTCTAGTGTTAGCGGAGGCTCTTTTCAAACAGGGAATACATTCACGTACCGGATATCACCTTCAGAGTCAAAGACGCCCCTGGCATCTACATTTATCACTGCATATCCTCTGGGGCACCACTCAGCTGGGTCTGGTGCTTCCCACTTCTCATAGCCGGATAATTTAGACTTGGACACGCCTGCCCGGTGAGGAACCATGTCCAAAGAAATGACTCCTGCGCCAGTCTTCCCGTAGGGACTCCACGCCATGAGAGCTGGGATTATTCCTGGAATGTTCTTAGGACGAAAGATGTCGGCTCTAATAGAGACTGCACCTCTCATTTTCAAGAGAACGTCCCGGTCCCAGATCATGTCGATTGGAAGAGCTCTGCATTCTGGGGTCCTGCGGTGTCCTTTCTCAAGAACCGTGCTTGATTCATTGAAGCCATTGTATGCCGTGCCCGGCTCTTCTGGTCTTTTCGAAACCTTGTGGATCGTTTGCTCGTGCTTAACAGTGTTGGAAGACATGATGATGCTTGATATGGTCATACTGGTGCTTTCATTGATGCTCTGAGCTCTCCAGCTCTCTTTATATTTGTAGTGGACTGCATCTTCGAGAGGCCGGATACCGGGTCGCCCTCGCGCTTGAGATTCGCGCTTCCATCTCGCGAAGGCCGACCTTTCGGGCCGTGCAAGGATATAGTTTACAAGTGGGAAAGAGGGAAAGTGGGGAAAGTGGAGAAGATCTGGTGGGAAACAACGTGGGGGATTGTGACATCATCGCCCTCAAAATAGTAGTATGTACTGCCCTAAATTGGGAAGGCGCGATGGTGACTGCTCTTGCCATTAGTCGCAACTACGACTATGCTAATTACAGCTTCCGTTTTGTCACTTTCCGTCACTTGCGTGTCTTTCTCTATGTTATGTAGTCCTTTCCTCCTACCACATCCCAGCACAATACCGTATCGGCAGATCAACAAAGGCCACGTCCAGGCCACCGGTAGAGACTATCATGAGAACTTCGGATTGAAGCTGGAATTTTTTATTTTGACTCTTTTTGAAATATGAATCTTTGATTATTGTAATTGATGTGTGACCTTCTTCTTGTTCATTGGAATTGGCTTCTGCAGTGTATGGCCTATGATGATGGGAAGATGCGACGAACAACGATGGAGAAATCAACATCAACATGAAATTAATACTCATTTCCCACCAAAAACTTGCATCCTCCGCCCATAGCAGCAACAAGTCAACTATTTCCAATCCATTGTCATTCTTTGACTTCTTTCGCACACCCTCGAAGCACCTGACTAAGCCTTTATCGATAAGAGCGCGTAAAGACGCGGTGCAATCACGATGTCGCTTCATCGCGCCGAATACTCAACGGCCATGGGCCCCCCGAAAGGCCAGGCGTATCGAACGCCCATACCTCTTCCTTTCGAACTAGCCAACCACGCCAGAGTGTTTTTTGAAGAGAAGCTATGTACGTGGCACCCCTTGCGAGAGGTCTGCTCCACCGCTAATATCTTTCTAGATACCCCAGCACTGACCCTCCTCTTTGCCACGCTCTCCTCAGGAACATATGCCTCGAAGCGTGTGTTCCTCCCGACATCGCAATATATTGCCCTTGCCGGGACTCTGCTTGTTCACCCGTCCACTACAACACACGCAAAGAGCGCCGAAGAGAAGGAGGCCGCCGAGGCCGCGCTAAGACTACTCCGCCTCCTCGCCACGCTCGTCAAGCCTCAGGAAGCTGGTCTCACGGATGCTTTCAGTTTCAAACTCGCTCAGAAATCGCGAACCGGGCGCCGCCAGCAGATAGACAATGGCACCTCCGACTTTAAAGACGGCAATTGTCTCGAAGCGCTAAAGATCGACTTATGCACAAGCCACTCGCTATGGAATCGTGCGCAAGACTTTTGGCATGCGGTGGGATGGGCCTTCAATTGTTCTGTCAACCATACAGAGAGATGGGAGCGATGGCACATTTGGCTGCAATACATGTGCGATGTACTTGAGGATGATTGGATCGAGCGAAAGAGAACATTCGAAGAAAAATTAGGATCTAGCCAAAACGCGGAGGCCCAAATTGCTGATGGGCAAGATCTCGTTATCCTCCGAGAGAGTCTCTTATACCAATACATGACTTCAGGTCCGTCATCGGGACACGCGCGCAGGATGGTCAGAGCGATCGTTGCAGATGGAAGCACTCCATCTGTAAATGAATTCGGCAAAATATTCGGCAACGAGCTGAAGCCTCTGAAGACAATCGAAAAGACCGAGTCGGCTAAGAAAAGGGGTCGTGATGTCAATATTGATCAAGAGGAATATGGAGACTATCTGGCCCAAGATGACACAGATGGCGAGGTTACCGACGCTGATGCATCCTCACCGTTTGGTGTCTCTGCGGCAACAAACAGCAATAACGCTCGACGATCAAAGCGCACAAGACGAGGGACCCGAAGTGCTCCCGACCCTGCAGGGGAGCAAGCTATCGAGAGGGCTGCCGATGGGACGAACGATTCAAGCAACATCGCCGCGTTATCTTTGGGTGGACTTCAGGCAATTGCTTTACGAAAACGATTATTTCAATCCCTTATTATGGTTTCTACCTACTTGGAGGGTCACCTCGTTGCTCCCATTGAGCTCTTCGACCTTTTCGTGGAATACATTCGTCCATTCCCTCTACCGGCATTCCAAGCTATGATTAGTCCCTTTGTGACCCCCGAGTTAAGTGATGAAAGCCATACCACCTTGTGCGAATTCTTAATATCTCGCTTGCTTGAGAGTGCCGCGCCCCCGGCAGATGAATCATTGCTCACGCAGGCCAAACTGGAGAATCACTATTTGAGATATGCGGCAGCTTCTTCTAGTGCTGCCGATAATGTCAAAGTTTCAATTTTACTGGAAGCGCTGCTTGTCCTTTTGGCGGATAGTGGAATGCTCGTTGTGACTCCCGCATTCAAGGATGCTTTGGATGCTGGAGTCAATCGGCGACTTGAAAGGTCAACCGAAGGAAACCGTCGCGCCAAGAAGAATTCTGATCATACTGAATTGGACTGGCTGACGGAAAGTGGTGAGAGACTCGTATACTTGTTGGAGCTGTTGCCCCATGAAACAGCTACATGTGCGGGGATTTAAGTACGATTCTTGTGGAACCAATGATTATCACGATTTTATGTGCCTTCATGAGACTGTTTTTTTATGATTGTATGCATGATCAGACCATAGCCGGCGCTACCTTGCAATAGAATCAATTTATTATCACTGTCAATGATCAAACTCCCACTCTTTCCCGGAACCTTGGAAGCTATTACCTTGATCTACTACAGTGACTTTAAAAGTTAGTCAATAAAAAACCAGTGGATTACTACTTGAAGCTATCCATAATGAAAGAGAATGGTAATTCTCCTCAGGTTAATCAAAATTCTGGCATAAGATACGGCTTTCAGTTAGGAAGCACCGCAGACAATAAACAGCCCTCCGGATCGCCGACGCAAAGAACGTAGAAAAGGAAGTTAACAAAGCATTACAGGGAAAGCATGTAGCATAGAGTATATAGCCAAAATCAAAAAGAGAATAAACTGAAAATTAAGCCTGAAAGTAGCATGCTGTGTTGAGCAGGATATCTCTGTCGTTGTACATTTATGGAGGTGGACGGGGCCCGATGATTTGGCGCCGAGCACCTCCAAGACCAAGACCGACGCCGCCGCGGTTCTGGTTGTCACCACCCATGTATCCGTACTGATGAACATCCCAGGATTGACCTGGTCCTGACCCGAGAGAGCTGTCACGAGCGGCAGCCTGAGTCTGTTGCTGCGCCTCCTCCCATTCGCGTTGACGCTCGCGCTCACGCTCCATTTCACGCTCAAGAAGAGACTTCGACGCCCAGCCACCGGCACGGGTCTTCTGCTGTGAGGCTTCGCGGCGGCTGTTCTCTGCATCAACTTCTGAGGTGGTGCTATAATCTTGCGGCCGGTGGCTTGCTGGTGTTGGGGCTGCTGGTGCAGGGTTGGAATTCAGAAAGCGATCAGTACGGTTATCAGGGCCTCGGTTGGCGCTGTAGGCCGCCGGGTCAGGGAGAGGACGCGGTGCTGGTGGGAGGTTTCTAGGTGACAAGACAGGCTGTTTAGATGCCACAGGCTGAGGCAGAGGGCGTGGAGGTGGAGGCGGGGCTTCTTCCTCGAGTTCGTCGACTTGCTCAGTAGCTGCTGGGGCGTCTTGGTTCTTGACCCATTCCCCGCGAAGCATGCGGCGTTCTTGTTCGAGAGATGACAAGTTATAGCTTGGCTTAGGGGGCACGGGAATAGGACGTTGACGGTTCTGACCGTGTGGTTGAGAGTTTTCATCATTAGTGAGGCCTTGTGGTGTTCCCCGGCGCTCAGTCTCGTATTGACGTTCACGTTCTTTAGCTAGCTCTAGCTCACGCTCAAGCTCCATGATACGGCGACTCTCGGGCGTCTCATCTGAAGCAGCCCCAGATGATGGATCGTGGCCTGCTTGGTATTGGCTGAGAAACTGACCATTTAGACGGGAATCACTGGCATCACGACGGCGCTCTCTTTCTTTATCAAGACGCTCCTCAGCTTCCTTCTCCTCGGAGAGTCGTCGTTGTTCTTCTTCGTCCCACCGACGCTTCTCGTCATCCCATCGTTTCTTCTCTGCTTCCATTTGCAGACGTTCCTTCTCCCGTAGGCGATTGGTTTCTTCTTCCCAACGACGGTCCTCTTCCGCTTTGGCTTGCGCCTCTTGCTGTTCGACAACTCGTTGGCGGGCTATTTCTGCTTGCTCCCTTTCGACCTCTAGCTGGCGTGCCGTATCTTCCTCCTCGCGCCTGCGTTTCTCCTTCTCTGCAAGGCTTGGCACAGCTGGGCCTGGGGTAGTGATCTGTCGCCGAGCACCAAATGCAACCCCCTGATTGCCCTGGCTAGCGCCACCCATATAGCCATACTGATGAATATTCCAAGCCGGTGCTGTTTTCGATTCATCATCTTTCTTACTCCACGAGCTGAATGATCCGGACAACTTTGCTGGGCTCAAGGGACGGCCCGAGGCGGCGTCGCTGGCATTGCTAGAGGCACGACCGCCACGAGTATAAGACCCTTGGCTAGAAGACCCCGTCGCGGTGGGACTCAACACTCCACGCTTGCTTTGCGGTCCCACAGTGCGTGGAAACACGCCAGGCTGAAGCGCATTTGCTCGTCGACTGAACGCGGCTAAGCATTGGAGGACCTGCGCAGGATCCTTTTGTTCATAGAGATCGACGGTAAGGAAGACATCGTGAGGGGGTAGGCTGAGGGGTGCCATTTGACAAGCGCGCAAATAGTGAGAGATATTCTCCATCTGGACGAATGGCATCGAGGATTGTTTATACTTCACGCCGGGCGAGACGGCCATGTTGACTAGTCTGCGAACGATAAGGGATCAGTTCTGATTCTGACTGCATGAAGCAAATGATAGTTGCATTCCACGGGGCTATACTCACTTGCACAGTGCAACACCATCTTTCAAGCCCTCTAACAGGTCTGCTGAAGGGAGTTTCTCTCGCAAGACCTCTTCAATCCAGTCGCGTACCTCCGCGGCTGCCTGCGGGGTATAGCGGGACAGGCGCATGTTACGCAAGTCTTTGTCGAGTGAAGTCACCGAAGCCATGGTGATTCCGCAAAGACTGCCCGGCCTAAGAGCTTCTGCGATCGGGGTAGTGTCGGCGTAGCGTGGGTGTAGTTGTGTAGTTGTGAGCGCCAGCCCCTTTGTAGGAATATCCCTTTGCCGGAATGTGCCTAATGGGGCGCGCGATAGGAAAGGTTGGGTAGCAGAGGGGCTCTGAAGTGTGGAAAAAAAGCAATTAAGGACAGTGACAACAAGCAAGAGTCCAAATGCTTTGCAACGAGCAGCGAGAA